>JADBJO010016365.1:0-40695 GCA_016801955.1 Conus betulinus | reverse complement strand
AGTGTGACCAAGGATGGCGAATTTGGCTTGCCAGACACCGCCAGACGGTCTGAAAGCATTCTTCCCTCCCCCCACCCCCCATCTCATTGAATATAGGGACATGGTGATTGGACGGACCGGTTAGTATGGTCACAAATTTCATGCACCGGTGCTAACCGGTAAGGTAGGCCTCCGGGAGAAGCGTGTTGGAATGAAAGTTACCGGATGCAGCTCCGGCCGCGCATCCGTAAGCGGGGGAGCTGAACCGTAGGCAGTCTCTACAGTGATCTCGGGCCACCGCAGCAGTCAAGAACAGGCCCCGAAGAGGGACAAGATGTTTATGTGCGTCAGGGTATTGATCAGCAAGTATGTAGCAAACGACAACCGTTTTCCCATTTAGGAGTGACTGAAGACTTTCTCAGCGCACTCGTGAAGGTTTGGTTTAGGAAGGAAGGTTAGTTGCTGTGTTCTGTTATCCCTATGACTTGATAGGGTCTTCAGAAAAAAAAAAGGTTTCGTTTATTCTATGACTTAACTAGTTATGAACTTCATGATGAAAAAAAAGGTCTTATTCTAATGTGGTTTGCGAGAAGAGGGAGAAATTGATGCTATGGATAATAAGCTCCCAGAGTGAGCGACAGAGACTTGATATATTTCTGTATGTTTTTGGTTTTGATGTGGATGAGTATTTAATTCACTCTTGATATGAATATTGAATAGCTGTGTGTTGGTAAACAAGAGTGTGTGGAAATCTTTCCTTTACATGTATTGAAGTAGTTGAATCTTTTGATGAAAAAAAAATATTCCTTTTAAATCTGGTGATTGTATGAATTGAAATGAACATTCTTGTTATTATACAAGAAAAGAAAATGAACATTTGTGACACGGCGAAAGGACATTTATAGTTTGATGAAAAGTAATCATTAAGTGTGTGTAATGAACTGTATTCAGGTTTATTGAAGAGGGTCTAAAGTGGGAGTCTTTCCCCAGTTTGGAAAACTAGACTCTGAAAGGTTTTATTGAAGTCCTTTACTGTGTAGTGCTATGATTCCGAAAAAGGAAATGATGTTATTATTCTGGAAAAAGGAATATTGCAGTATTGATGTTGTCTCAAGTTCTAGTGGAATATGATGTGGCTAATGAATATGAATGTAGTTGTGACTGCAATGAGTAGTAGCCATGATAATCAAGGTAGTTAATCAGTTTCCCCCAGGTAGATGTGTTCCCTGGACTGAGGGGGACTGGCTGCTACTGTGTGAGGGTCAGGGGTTCGTAGATGTGGTCTACCCCCTTCTCCACCGTGTGACGGTGTGGAGAGGTCGGCCTGAGTGCCGACAATCTACCCTACCTGGCCACTGCGCCCGGGACCGACTACCCGCTGAGCCAGTTGGGCTGGAGACGCCGCTGCTGCCAAGCCAGAGCGCCGCTCCCGAGTTTTTGAACCAGCGACCTGTTGGCGAGGCCGTCGCTGCGTTCTGTGCTTCTGTGTGTGTGTGAGCCACAGCTCCTGTGTGACACTGTCACCCTGTCGCCGGCAGAGACGCCGTGAGTGCTAGTGTTTTTTTTTCTTGAGCCACAGCTCTGACGTTCTGCAAGTTCCATGTCAGACTTGACGCTCTAGACGTTGACGTCTTCATCTTCGTGTCGTTTCGTCTTCGTCGTTCCGTCGTCCGCCGCCTTCATCGTCGTGGAACCAGCAGCAATAATAGCAAATTATTTATAGATATATTTTGTGTCGTGCGCCCTGTTGGCGTATTTGAAATATTAGTATATAATATAGTTTGTGTGTACGCCTTGTGGTTGGCGTGCTGACTATTTATGATTTTGCATTTATATATGTTTGTCTGATGGCTCAGGCAGCATAAAAACAGAAAAAAGTGTTGTTTCTGTTACCTGGCTGTCAATGTTCGGGTGAGTGGGTGTGTGTATGTGATTTGAAAAGTCGTGCATGCATCCATAATTTCTGTGTGTGAGTCAGTCAGTCAGACACCTGCAGACACCACCCATTTTATCCGTAACAATGATACCAATATTTTTCGGGGAGAGTTGTAAACATACCTTGACCCCCCCCCCCCAAGTAAATCATTTACTTTGGTCTCCTAATGAGGAGAAGGCATGGGTCTCTCTCTTATTCCCATCTGATTGAAACTGGCGATAAACAAATTACAAGATAATCTGGAGAAGGTGAATCAGTTCCCTTCTCGTACTTCTTCCTGATGGGGAGGCATTTTCATGGCTGATGTCCATCTGGCACAGCTTCTGGACCCAGCACAGAAAAGATACTCTCTTGGGTGCAACCTCTCTAGTCAAGAAAAACAACAACAAAAAACCTGTCTTGCAGCATTCAGAACAAGAATCAATCTGACCTCAGCAGCTATGAGTTCATTCCTCTTTGGAAGCCTCCGTCTGCCCCACTCCCACTCTGCGGCCATTAAACAACATCATGTCTCAGACAACCTAAGGTGGGGCCGGTCATTGCCCTCCTCTTTGTTTCTGCCCTTCAGCCTTGGCACTGAAAATGGATTGTTGATGTCAGATATCTCTTACAGCTTTCTCCATCATCGCACACACAAAATACAAAAGGAAAGAAGTTATGCGTATATTCTTTCTGGAATGCTATGGTCTTGAGAAGACTGGAGCTACCCGAGCATATAAATCTGGAGATGCGAAACAGTACTACAATCCTGCGCAATAGGTCTTGAGAACAAAACTGACAGTGTGCTCAGACATTTTAAGAGTGGTCTCATATCTGAAGATACAGGGCAGTAATCATTCCAGACTGTTGACTGATTGGCAGTGTCTCTACTGCTTTCTTGCCAGTCAATGGATCTAGTTCTTGTAAGACATCCCAACATAAGCTAAAACGTACTGGCGGACGTTCTGTCTACGAAGGTCAGGTGCTCCCATTAGAGTGCAACAAGTCATTTCCATTCTATATGTTAGTGTCAGGGATCTCATGTTGACCTATTTGTGACCAGATGGAACAATCAGCTCCTAATATTTGTTTCACCAGTACCAGATCCTCTGGCTCTAATTGCTCTCAGAACAGGGACACTTCTGGCATGCAAAAGACAATCCATATTAAGAGCATAATTATGGCAATAAATGGAAATGATTTCCCTACTGCGAAGATACCATTCACTCTCCCGTCTCAAAAAGATCAGCAGAGATTCTTCTGCCCTTCTTAGGAGGAGAAAATCATGGCTGGCCAAAGACAGTCCACATAAAGAGTATATGGCAATAAATGGAGAATTTTCACAAAGTGGTGCTCACAAGCTGGAGTCTCCCCAGCATAGGCCATGGAAAAGAATGTTGCCCATTTCATTGAGGACCTTCAGATTTCAGGAAGGGAAGCCAGCACCTTGTGGGGTTTAGAGCAGCTATGCTATGACATTCAGATTAATGAGCTGAAATACTGACATTATCCACTGACATTACCCATGATCCTTTTCTGTCTGAAGTGATCTTCTATGATGCTTTGGGCTCCTGAGACTAAGCAAGTGTCCTAATGCAGTTTACCCTTAGTCCAGGACTATCTGGCCTCTGGAATTTTGAGCCATCTCCATGGTGCATTCCATGTCATGTTCCACTCACAGTGAAACATATTCTTTCAGATTGTTGGAACTTGCACGATGTGAGACATAAACACTTTACAGCAGACTCCATGAAAACCCTGTTCAGAGATGTCCAAACTGACGTGATCTTTGAGTTTCTGAAAGAGATAACCATTTTTCACATGATCTAAGATTTTACGGATGAAAGATTTTAAGAAGTTTCTGGTACATTTTTAGAAGGTGTATTTTAAAGAGATGTGCGAAAGGCGTTTTTTTTTTTTTTTTTTTTTTAATGACTTTTTGAGTTGATTTTAACGTGGTGACAGCCCTGATATGGCCCTTTGCCGTCGGCTGGGCTATAAGCAACATTACCTTACCTTACCCCAAATGCTCTGTTTGGAATCTCACCCTTAAAGACCTGTTTTTTGATCACCCTGGCTTCGGCATGCTCAGTCAGATTCTGCTTTTTCAGGGACCCATGGTCCCTTAAAATGGCATGATGATGGCTCAGTCACTTTGTTCACATGCCCTTCTAGCCAAAAACCGCAAAGTTCCAAGAGCGGCCCCTGATTCTTTTACCTTTGCCTCCGCTGGGCCCTTCCTTGTCCTGTTCCAGGTGCAGACATTCGAAGGTGGGGACAGGTTAACTGTCCTGTCAGAGCACTGAAAGTTTATCTTCAGAGGATTCTTGTGACTTCCACCTTTGGCATGGCAAACTGGGAGCCCTGTAGGAGACCAGACGATAAGCTCTTGGTTTAGCAGATCATCTGCCAGAAACCTCTTTCCCCCAGAGAGAATATCAGGGCACATGAAGAACGGGGGTCTTTCCATCAGTTGCACCCTATGGCGAAATATTGCAGTCTCTGACATATGTCATGCAGTTGGCTGGAAAAAATGATGAACACCATTGCCAGCTTCCATCATGATGAAGACATGGGGGGCTTTGGACTGTCTGGAAGGAATAGTGGTAGCCAACAAGGCTACCTTTCCAAAATGAAGTTTTTGATCCCCTTTTCCTCTCTTCGAAATGACTTAATACTAAGAGAAACCTAAAACAAAACAAAACAAATTCAGAAGATTAAAACCAAAATGATCCTCTTTACTCACTTTTGTTGTCAAAGTACACAGACAACTTTGGGAGGTGGGGGGGGGGCTGGAGAGCACTTACGAGCTGTGTTGGCATATAGAGACGCTTACAATTGCTTTGTCTAAAAGCTACATTAATTTGAGAGTTCGTGGTTCACTCGTCGACAGACTCCAGTGGGAACCCCCATCACTCAGAAAGAATGCCTATGAAGAGCGAATTTTGCCAAATGCAGCATCCCACCCACACAATAGCCTGGATACTTGCTTGGGTTAGTCACCTCACACTTAAAAAAAAACCACTACAACAACAAAAAGTCTTGAACATTTTGTCGACACATTCCATCCTAAGTATGGTGATGTGCCTTTTGGAACATTGCACATCCATCAAGGATTGGCACTGTGCACTTGAAGTATTGTTGTTATCACATCCATCCAAGAATGGCATTGTGAGAATTTGGAGCATTATTGTTGGCATATCCATTGAGGAATGGCTCTGTAGCACTTTTATTGGTATATTATTGCTTTACACAGTGTTTGGGCACACTTCTTCGATCACTCCTTTCTACTGGGATCATGGCGCCTTTACCATTGTAATTTTTGTTGTCTTGGCAGGGACCCTCGTTTTATTGTTCATGTACATACCAGTGATACGCTCCTACGCTTGTTTGACAAACATATACATTGGCCCATTTTCTCACATTATCTTGATGTTTTTTATGTATTCATATTGCTTTACTGTTTTCTCAATCAATACAATGTGTCTCAGGTGTGAATAACCCTTGCCTGGTAGACAGCAATCACTGACTTTGACTAGTAAGGACATTTGCAAGGGTCTTTTCTCCTTTTTTGATCCCGACTCATCTTCTGTTCATATATTGACTTATGTTAATTGATAAAATAAAGGAGAGCGGGGAAAATCTTTTAAACTCCAGGAAACATTAAGCCTTAGGACCTTTGATGGCTGTTTTGGCACCGAGCTCTGGGATGAGTTGTGGTCAGCCTTGTGCATCTTTGAGTCTGAGCATTGACCTGTTTCTCAGGTGAGAGATTACCCATATATCCCTTTCGATATTCAGGCATTAGTATGGACAGGTAAGTATGAAGAAAAAGGAATTTTTACTATCAAAAAATAGTTTTATGATATACTCAGCTGTCCTAACACACCCTCTCCCCTCCCTGCAATTTGAACAAGGGAGAAAACTAAATCAAGGTGAGGGGAGAAAGTTTATTACATGTTCTCTTGGGAAGGACCACTCCTGTATTTTTTGTGTTTAAGGTGGAGTTAGCTCCCCACTGTCCATTTCGATGTTTTTTTGTGTGTGTGTGGGGTGTGTTTTTTTTTTTTTTTTGAGATTCCTGATGCACAGCCTGTTCCACGCCTAATGGAGATAAGCATACGTTTGGACAGGTACGTGAAAATTTTGAAGTTTCATGTGTGCTTTGTTATGCATGTCAGTCTCTCACTGTACCTAGTCAGGTACACCATCTCTACCATTCAAGGATATTTCCACATCATCAGTTGCACAACTGAATTCACCTGACAAGTTTTTTTTAAGAGCCCTTGGTGAGTTGCCAAAATATTTAATCAACCCTGCAGCTGAGACCTTTCTTTTTATCTGGTCTTCAATATGCTGAGATTAATAACATTTTCCTGTCTATGATGGAACTAAATGCAGCAATCTGAACACTGGCGCGCTTTGGCAGTTAATCCCTCCACCCCATCCCTGAAACTCTAATTGATTTACAATTACATTTTATTATACAAGATAACTAAAGACCGGTAACAGACCCAAGACCAAAGAGGTGTCCACACTTCAGGGAGGCCAGTCTGTGCCTGCCAGAGTTGTCCATGGCTCAAAACAGATTGAACAGCACTGAAACATATACATGGATACATTCATGAGCAACAGAACGACTTCATGACATGAAACCCACTGAAAGTATGTAAACTGCATATAGAATCAGAAAGGGGGGAAAAAGTGTGTGTGTGTGTGTGTGTGTGTGTGTGTGTGTGTGTGTGTCTGTGTGAAGTACAAGACAAGACAGAAAAAAAAACCAACAAACAGACATGATAAGATAAGATAAGATAATGTTGTGTATAGCCCTGCCGACCGCAAAGGGCCACATCAGGGCTGTCACCACATTAAAATCAACTCACCAGTCATTAAAAAAAAAAAAAAGAAGAAAGAAAAAAAAAAAAAACACTTTCACAAATCTCTTTAAATGACATCTTCTAGAAACACACCCAGAACTTCGTTAAAAAATCTTCTTCCATAAAATCTTAAATCAGATGAAAAATGTTAATCTCTCTCAAAAAACTCAAAGATCAAGTCAGGTGGGACATCTCTGAACAGGGATTTTCATGGACTCTACTGCAAAATGTTTGTGTCTCACATCATGCAAGTCCAACACTCTAAAAAAAATACATTTCATTGTGAGTGGCACATGACATGGAATGCACCATGGAGCTTCTTCACTCTTTAAAAGGTAGGAATGGGTAAAATATGAATGGCTGGTGTGCAGCCAGCACAGAAACTGTTTCTTCTTTACGACCACCAGATGCAGATGAGAGGAACTCCTTTAGGTTTGGGCGGATCTGAAAGAGTTTGTTATCTGTCTGTGTATTCCAGTCCTCCTGCAGAGGTCTCTGACATAATCATTAATTGGGGTCTCAGATCTGAGCAGGGGATAGGTGTGTTTGAGTTTCTCTGTTGTGGCATTCTTAGCCAAAAAATCAACCATTTCATTCCTCCGATGCCAACATGACAGGGAACCCAAGCCAGAATAATGTTGTAACCCTCACTTTCAACTGGTGTAAAAAGTTCAAAAAGTTGTAAAAGTTCTGGATGCTGGAGGCTGTGGCCAGCTATGGCCTCCAAAGCTGACAGCGAATCTGACAAAACCAGAAAGTCCTTTTTTGCTGATTGAGAGCTTATTTTCAATGCCAGAATCAGATCTGTAAGTTCAGCAGAATAAACAGAAGCATCTGAAGGAATATATGAAGACAAAAAAAAGCAAACAAACAAACTACAAGTATACAGACATGTAGACATATGATATACAAATTTCAAAACACAAATACACATATCAACTGATCAAGTCTTGTAGACATATTTTCTTCAACGACTGTTGTTGATATTAACTTATCTTCATGCCTATTGTTTTGCATTTATGCATGACTTTTCAAATTTGTTAAAAAGTTAAATACCAGTCTAAAGTTAATACCAGTCTAAAAAAAAAGTGTTAAAATAACTCTGCCAAATTACATGGACAAACGAATCACAAGACAAAACATGACGCGGTTTCAAACTCTTAGGTCTGTCTTCTTCAGGCAAGATAAACAACAAACAGGACAAATATGAAATAAATACCAGTGTTAAATACACTTTGACTACCAGATGAGCTTGGCATGTTCGCCATTTTGCCAAATTGTGTCTTAAGAGTGTTTTGCTTCTTTACTTCTAGTTGCTCATTGGAATTGTTGATGCAATTAGTTGTTGTTGTAATGTGGTACTGATCTGCAGGTACAATACAACTTCATGAATTGTCAACACACATTACAAAACAAACAAACAAAACGAGAGCCCTGTCTGAACTCACATTCCCCTCATCATAATCATCATCATCATCTGCCACCTCTGCTTGCTGGACTTCTCATCCTTCTTGTTAGAACTCTTCACAGGAGACATAATTCGTCGCCGCTTAGGTGAACGAAACTCTGCAATGGACTCATCGACCTAGCTGCTGCCAAAAACTAACGGTCGATGCAAGAGAGGTGATTGGAAATGTTCCATGGAGGAGTTATGGTTCTGTGAAACTGAAGGACCTGGGATTGGACTTCTGTGTGACACAGACTGAAAGACTGATGCCTCTGAAGAGGTGATTATGACTGGAGCGATCCAAAAAGGATGCACTGTCCTCTGTATGACTAAGTGTCAATTCAGACTGACTGTCAAGTGGTTCCTGATTTTCATGGAATGTTGCAAGCACTGGCATCTCTGGTTGGGGTAGTGGGTTTAGATCAGCCGGTGGAAAGGATGGCACTGCTGAAGCATTTTTCTTCTCCAACCGTTTCTTCCTCTTGGCCCCGTGCATCTTCATCTTCACTTGACTATAAAAACAAACAAAATGAAAAAAAAAGGGAAGTTTTTTTCCAATTCTCAAAAAACTGCTTTTCAACTTCAAACAAATATGTGATCTAGTTACTGATACAAAAGAAAACAACATCAAATAGCAAGCATTTGTGTACTTCAAACAATGTCATGAATTGAAATGGAATGTTGTGAGCTTATGAACTTTAACAATAATGAAGATTTTTTTTCATGGGGTTGGATTTTTACTGCTTTAATGTGAATTAATTGAAAACCTCTCTGTCATCAAGCAGTAAAGGGGCACCTGATTGCAGTGGTTCAGTTCAGGACAGGAAAAGGGTAGGAAGGAAAGAGATGGGCTCCACCTTGCATCAAGCCCAGCTCTAGACTGGGTAAATCTCTGTCAGTTTCACTGCCTCTAAGTCTAATGCCACTTTTAATAGGCTATGGAACTTCACACCTTTCACTGTCAGTTAAATCACTTTTACTTCATGGCAGTCTCCTTGATGTTTCCTAAGGTTTAAAAACACCAATATACCTGACCTCAGTTCAATTCTGAACCTTTATGTCCCAATTTCATGGTCACCTTAAACTGAAACTTTAAGTTAAGCACATCATACTCATGTTTCACTGGTTCTGGTCTTAGAGTGATCATTGCACAGCTATTTTCAGTGATAAACTCATGTGCTTCAATGACTTTTCGACACTTTGGTGAACGAAACAACAATGAACTCATACAGGTTTTGTGTGCACATCACAGAGAGTTTGAGAAAATCTGCTTTTTCATTCTATGCAAATTTGGTAGTAATATGTAGTTTAGAAATTTTTCAGCACCACTGGCTGATGTTAGCTTCATTTAAATCTTCAATGATCTTTTTTAATTCCAAAGCTTTCCTTCATTTCACAGATGGAAGAAACATTGTTAGCTCTTATAATATAAAAAGGTGGGCTTTCTTTTTTTATCATAACTGAAAAAGGTTTAAGAAATTGAAAAAAAAAAAAAAAAAACCACCATGTTATTTTCTATTTCCACTTTTATTTTCTATTTTCTAAACCATTCAAAATAATTTAAGATAAATTTCATATTTAACAGTTTGAGAGCATCAAGCAAAATCTGACTGTTCTGTCATACTTTAATTACACTCAGAACATCTGCTGCTGAGGTGTCCATGAAACGATCTTGAGGGCACCTGACAGGCCTCCACTTTACAGTTTCAGGCATCTGTGAAACACACATGATGAAATTCTTTAATACTAGTAATAGGTTTTGAAAGTATGGACCAAGGACAGAAAAACAACAAAGTTTTCTTTACATATGTCGATGCACTATATTAAGGTCATGTGCATCCATTTTGCCAAACTGATAAGAGAGCTTGAAAACTAATTCACAAGTGGAAATATTCACTTTGAAAAGCACCCCATTCAGAAGAATACAACATACTATATATCATGTCGTAAGTTTTTCTTAGCAGGTGGTATTGGTAAATGAAGTTATTAAAGGAATTCACTCACACACACACACACACACCCACACACACACACACACACCAACCACCACCAAATTAAAAAAAAAGAAAAAAAAAAAAGAGGGCCAAAGCATGAATTTTGACCCATAAAATGACAAGCTTTGTCATCAGTGATGTTAACTGTCATCCAGTCATAATGTCAGCCATCACTAAATCACTATCTATCTAATGCAGCATTAAGTTTAAAAACAGACCAAAGTACCTTATAAGGAATAACCACAGCTCAGCTGTGGGAATTTGGATAGAAAAAACCAAGATGGCAAGCTGATTTGTCAAAACTATAATTCGCGTAAAACTTAGCAGCAGCTGATACAAAGCTACAATATAAAGTCAAAAAGATGAAAAGCGTTTTGTTACTGGGTTATCAAACTTTTAATAATTGACAATAGCAAGTTTTGGGTTACCTTTACAGTAACTTATACTCTCTGAGACGTTGTTGAGGGATAAATACCTCTTCAAAAATTTTCAGGGGCTAAGTTCTGGAGGTACTGTCTGCCATAAAAAGTGTGGTCAGTACTGACTGAGAACTGACCTCATTTCACACTCACACATTTCTAGAGTTTAAAAAAAAAATGATAATGGAAATGAAGCAAACTATTCCCTTGAAAATAAATATTTCTCTTCAGTTATCTGATTCAATCACTATGCACCACTTATTTACAGTTTTGAGTGTGTGCACACTCTTTTCTGAGGATGACGGTGATCTTATGATAATACCCCCCCCCACCCCCCCCCCCCCCTCCAAATTTTGTTGTTGTTTGCTGTTGTTTTGTTGTTTGTCTCAGCGCACTGCATAGCTGCACTTTTTTTCTCCCTTCGTTACGACCACGTGACTTAGACTTACCTCCGGATCATCTGATTTCTTCAACCAGATTAACGACGTTCTCATCCACTACCACCACCTCGTCGCTGCCTGGGCTTTCGATGCCACCGCTGGGTTCTGCATTATCAAGATTCACCACTTCGACATCATCATCATCGTCGACAACCTCAGACATCTCTACGCGGTTTTTCTCTTCCTCGTCACTCGAGACAATGTTGATATCATCACTGACGCTGTCATCCATAATGGTTCGCCACAACACCAGAAGACTGAAGGTATATCATGTCATGACGTTTCATTTATGTAACAAGAGAGAATCGTATTCGAATATACCGTTCAGCATATAAGCTGTTTACATTGTGACAACCACAACTGTTCTGATCAATGACGCATTTCAGTGCTGCAAAGATCGGCCTCACCTAATAATTAAATCGGCCTACTACGTATAGCACTAGGTGTACAGTACTATTTGAAACCTCAGCAAGTCAGCAGACATGCACTTTAAATTGTGACCACAGAATCTGGATACCAGGAAGAGCAGATGTGAAATTCAGGTCATCTTTTGCTTTTTGAAGTAACGATGCTAAAGTATGTAGTTGCTTAAATATTTGATCTTGATAAATCACTTGATTTTGACAGCTCCACTATCCTATAGAGTCTGGTCGCTGGACGTTTCTCTTCAGCTCAACACGAATCCGACAAAAATCGCGCCATGTTTTCTCTGATGACAAACTGAGCAAGGGACGTGACTCTTAATATAGAGAAAAAAAAAAAATGAAATAAAGCGAGACCATCATTTGGGAAATTAGATCGTCATTTGATGACTTCCTTCAAAGTGCTGGCTGCTTTTTTAACTAATGTATTTGACAATCCCCCCCCCCCCCCCCCCCCCACTCCCCTAGAGGCCTGAAAAGTAGTGGGTGGTCCCAGACCCCGTTTTCCCTATCCCAACCCACTACATGCTGATGAGGAGCATTTCAGCTAACTGTTAAATCCGGAAAATCTCCTCTTTGTAGTGTCAGAATCTTCAGCTTGTTGAAGGTGGACACTTAACGAAAGAAAGAAGAAGAAGAAGAAGAAACACTTTTTTTTTCACCGACAGTTCACACAGTGACTAGCTCAACGGGGAAATTGATATTGAAACCCATCTTCCACATACGAATGGTATGACAATTTTGTAACAAATGACCGATCGGATCTGTCACAAAAATTCAAATATTTTGTTGTTAGGAGACATTAACACTGATATGTTAAAACAACAAACCAGCTTAGACAAACACCACTTTCACATAATGCATTCCATCAGTTGGTACAAACTCAACGAGAACAACTAGAAACAACAGCAATTTTTATTGATCATAATTATAAGCTTACAAATCTGCAATATTAGATGTTTCAGTGGTGTATTCTGGTATTAGTGATCATTGTCCCATTGGCCATCTTCTGTATGTTGTCCTTCAGGCTTCCAAAACCATCACCCAAAGGTAAGGTAAGGTAAGGTAATGTTGCTTATAGCCCAGCCGACCACAAAGGGCACATCAGGGTTGTCACCACGTTAAAATCAACTCACAAGTCATTAAAAAAACAACAACAACAAAAAACAAAAACAAAACCAAAAAAACTTTCACACATCTTTTCAAAATACACCTTCTAAAACGTACCAGAAACTTCGTTAGAATCTTTCTTCCGTAAAATCTTAGATCAGAAGAAAAATGGTAATCTCCCTCAGAAACTCAAAGATCACGTCAGGTAGGACATCTCTGAGCAAAGTTTTCATGGAGTCTGCTGTAAAGTGTTTATGTCTCACATCGTGCAAGTCCCAACACTCTGAAGAATATGTCTCGCTGTGAGTGGTACATGACATGGAATGCACCACGGAGCTTCTTCACCTTTTAAAAGATAAGAAGGGTGTAAAACGAGTGGCCTGTATGCAAACGACACAAAACTGTTTCTTCTTTACGGCCACCTCGGGAACATGGTAAAAACACTTTCAGTTTTGACGGATTTTAAATAGTTTATGTTATCCGTCTGCAAGGTCATTCCCTCTTGCAGAGGTCTTTGACATAGGCCTGTGTTTGGGGTTTCAGAATCAGTGTTAGGAACAGACAAACTGCTCAACTTTCCTTTGTGGCATTCTTGGCAAGCTGATCAACCATCTCATGCCTCGAATGCCCACATGGCGGGGAACCCAAACAAAACTACATTGCATCATTTATTTTAGAGAGGTGACAGTTCAAAAACTTTCAGCAGACAATGTAGAGATTGTGGCCGGCAATGGCCTCCAAAGCAGAAAGGGAGTCTGATAAATAAGGAAATCTTTATGTTTCGATTTGCAGATCATCTGAAGTGCCAGGACCCAAGGCTGTCAGTCAGCAGTGTAGATGGAGCTGTCTGTTGGAATGTGTTTGGTGCATCTCTGAGGGGGATCTGCTGCACAAAACACAGCAGAGGCAACTCCCTCCTCGGATTTGGAACCGTGTGTGAAAAACTTTTTAGTAGGATGGAAACTTTAGAACATAGTTCAGCCAAGAGAGACTTGTATGCCAAGGAACTAGTGGGATCTTTCCGGCATGAGGCCAAATCAAAGCGGATCTCTGGAGTGAAGAAAGTCCATGGTGGGTCAACAGGAAACTTTGAAAAATTACAAACTACTCCAAGGTCTATACCTGCTTTGTTCAAATGTGGAAGAATACGAACCACAAGGGTGGAATGGACTGGGGTGGTCATCGAATTTCTTTTGGAAACTTGCGGTCAAAAACACACAGTCATATGCGAGTTTTGAGGTTCAGAAGAGAGACTCAGTCAGTAGTTCAAGGCAAGTTTCAGTTGGCGACTTGAGAGGGATGGTTCTCCTGCCTCGACATACAAGCAATAAACAGGGGGAGTGCGGAACGCACCCAGACACAATCGAAGGGCCTGATGGTGGGTTGGATCTAGACTTTTCAGGTAGGTTGGTCTGGCCGAGCTGTACACTACACACACATAGTCCAGTTTGGAGCGGATCAGAGCCCTGTAAAGATGGAGGAGAGTTTTTCCTGTCAGCGCCCCAATCTGTGTGTGCCACAACTCGCAGAATGTTCAGTGCTTTCTGACATGCAGTCTTAAAGTGTTGGATATGGCTTTTAAAGTTCAGTTTTTGATTAAAAAAAATACAATAAATAACACCCAGAAGTTTGGCTTCTTTTACAGCTGGAATGGTGGAGTTATCCAGACGAATCTCATGAGCAAAAAAAAAAAAAAAAAAAAAAAAAAAAAAAAAAACGAAACCGAAATAAACCAAAAGTTTTTCCTCGGCCCACTGTTGGAATCTTATTAACACAAAGCTGGAGTCGACGCTGAACGCTGGCGTAAGAGGCTCCAGCTGCGTACAGTTGCAAAGTCATCAACAAACAGACAGGACTCAGAACCCTGGTTTACCGATTTGACGATGTCATTAATTTTGATGCTGAGGAGGGAAGGAGAAAAGAATGCTCCCCTTGAGGTACACCCTACTCCTGCCCATGGATATCAGACAGCGTGGTGCCAATACGTACCTGGAACTGCCGAACAGCTAGAAAGTTTTGAATAAACGTAGGCAGATGACCACGAAAACCAAGTCGATGAAGATCTATATAGATTCCAGATTTCCAGGTGGTGTCGTAGGCTTTTTCCAGATCAAAGAAGACAGCGACCACATGTTTATTTCATGTTTACTGATGAAAGCATGGATGGTGGTTTCCAGACGGACTAAATGGTCAACTGTCAAGTGGTACTTCCGGAACCCGCACTGTTCACTGGCTAAAAGGTCATCGGTTTCCAGCTTCCACGTTAGTCGGGAGTTTGACCATCTTTTCCATTAGCTTACAGAGGCAGCTAGTCAGAGCTATTGGACGATAGTTTGAAGGGTTGGTAGGGTCCTTTCCAGGCTTAGGGATTGGAATGCTGCCAGGTGGGCGGAAAGCACCCTGTGGTCCAGATATGGTTGTAGACTTTAAGAAGGGTCTGGAGACAGTTTTCTGGGAGGAATTAATGAACTTTTCTACAGGTGGTTGGAAAGTTTACAGCTCTTGGTAAAGGTCTAAAGTATCTAATTGTTCTTTGGTATATCTTATGATCTGACGAGAAAAAAAGGGTGACGTAGGAAGCTGTAGTTAGTGAATGTGAGTCGAGAGGAGGATGAGTGAGTAGAAAGAAGAAAGAATATGTATACTGATATGTGACCGAAAAAAAAATTAATCTCGTTAAAATCACTGTATTATTGAAAAAGAAGTGTTATCTATTTTCACTAAAGTATTATAATGATGTGAGTGTTGGTGAGCTCTGGAAGTGAGCAATAAAAATAAATAGTGCATACATTGTCTGAAAATGTATTTTGATTCTTGTTGTGAAAATGAAAAGGAACGAACGGAAAACGTACCTTGATATGTACTTAGACACGTCTAGTGATGATGATGAAGAACTTTCTTTTTCTTTTCTTTTTTTTTTTCTATGAAAAGGGGACGAACGGAAATCGTTCCTTGAAATGCAATTGGATATGTCTAGCGATGATGTGAAATGATAAAAACATTCTTTTCTTGATAAATGGGACAAACGGAATTCGTTCCTTTATATGTTATGTATTTCAATGTAAACAATCATGGTGTTAATCAAAGAAACTTTTCTATTGTATTGCACCCACTGTATTGAAAACTTTGTAGGTTCTGTTTTCCCCGAAGTTCCAGTGAAATATATTGTGTGAAGAGTGACTGTTAGTTACAAACAAGAACGATAAATGTGTTGGAAGTGGGCTAGATAATCAAGGTAGTTATCAGTTCCCCCGGCGTGTCAGTGAAGCCCCGTGTGTCCGACCTGAAACTGACTGCCATCCGGGGGTGGGGTGCAGCCTGTCTCTACCCCGCCGGGGTATTGAGGGTAGCGAGGGTCAGTAGGCATCGTGGTGTGCACTGACAATCGGATGTGGGGTGCAGCACGAGCCCAGCCGCCTTCTCCGCCCCGTGGGAGGTGTCGAGAGGCTGTCCTCGTGGTCAGCAACGAGCTGGAGTGAGAAAGGGCTTCACAGTTCATCAGGACGACGACTTGTGTTTCTTCTGCTGTGTGGGAGTTCCTGGAAGGACTCCACGAACCAGCCTCCGTGAGCGGTTTCGTTTTCCGTCGTGTCGATGTGTGTTCTGTTGTGTGGGAGTTCCTGGAAGGACTCCACGAACTGCTTTCGTGAGTGACTTCTCATCTGTGTGAAAACTGTGATTCGGACCGGACGCGGCCAAGTGCATAGACTGTCCGTGATGACACGGCTGTGGGTGCCAGCCTGGCCAGTTGTGTGAAAAGAAAGAATCGTGTTGTTATTGTGACGTGTGGTACCTATTTTGTTGCGCGCCCTTTGGTCGTGGCGTAAACTAATTGAAATAGTTGATTGTCCTTATTATGTATTATGCACTTTTTTTTATTGCTAGTTCAGGAGCAAAAAGAAAAAAAAAGTAAAAACTTCACTTGTTGCCTGGCTGTCTATGTTCGTGTGGTGTGGATGTGTGTAGGAAAAAGTCGAACACGCATCCAAACTTTCTTCAAGTGAGAGTCAGACAGCAAAACACACACCGCACCCATCCGTAACAAGTCACCTACATACATATATAATTTATCCATTCATGGACAAAAACAAACTATTTCACCCACTCAAATCTGGATTCCGATGTAATCACTCTTGCCACACAGCATTATCACGAAACGTGTGACTCATTGCTTTCAAATATAAACCAATCACAAATGACAAGGGTTTTCTTTCTTCTTCAAAATACTTCAAAAAAGACGTTTGATCTTGTTGATCATTCCATTCTTTTTAAAGAAACGGTCTATCCACTCGAACAGTCTCATTATTCCAATCATACCTGAACGATAGGTTTCAGTATGTGGTGCTTAATGGCAAAACCTCCGTTTCAGACTTTGTCAGATATGGAGTTCCACAAGGCTCAGTACTAAACCCACTCCTATTCTGCATATTCATTAGTAATTTACCATTGTCCGTATCAGATGAAAAAATCACGACAGATTTATATGCTGATGACTCGTTTTTCCAAATAAATGATAGTGATCTACAGACAATAGAAACATCTCTCCAGGAAAGTCTAAATAACATGTCAGACTGGTGTAATCAAACGCAATGGTCATACACATAGCCAAACCCAAATCCATGATTATAGCTACCCGCCAAAGCACCAACTGACTCTTCTTTGCGTAAAACTTCAGCTGAATGGCATTTCTATCGAATAGGTAGATGAGCATCGTGTTTCAGGGATGACGATAGATAAACAATTATTAAAACGCAATTTCATCTCAGTAATGTATGCAAGGTAATCTAAAGAAAGAAAACTTTTTCCTGTTATCTTAATTAAAGTGCTACGTCAACAATACTCCGCTTAAACTTTTATTCAACGCGCACATGACGTCACGTATTAATAACGCTTCAACAGTGTAGGACGGCAGTAGTGATGTCACAAAAAAAGGCTGAATTCTCTCCGAAGTACTCCATCCAGCCGTACCTCAAACAACAGATGAAAAACTAAAAGCGCACACACCCGCTGCACGCTTCATTCGCCGTCACACCGCCCACACCCTCTATCCGTTTCATGCGTCATTACAGTGTCATCACAACTGTCTGTATTACTGTCACCACCTCTGGCCGTTCCCTTTGTCATTACACTCACACACCGCCACTGTCGTTTTTTTTTTTTTTTTTTTGTAATTCATCAATATATTGACCACATTTACCTTAGACCTTAGAATCATCACAATCTTTCTGTTATAGAGATACGCATGCAATCACCACCTCCGTGACTTTCTGACTCTGCTGCAAAGTCATCGCCATTGTTACTTGTAAACACGCCACCTCCACCCCCACCACCCACACACACATCGTCTGCATCCATAACATTTTTCTCTGTCAAGTAAAAATGCTGTCGATCTGTCAGTATCAATGTAAGGTGCATAATTATTCGACACAAACAACAAATTTCACAAAGTCAGTTCAGGCTGCGTTTTGTTTCCCACCGTTTCATCATTAAAAGAGGGAAACTTCTGGATGAGTTGAGTTGTAGTCGACATGGAATATCAGAACTCATCTGATGTTGGAGAAGATAGCTGATCTCTCTCTAGTTGCTGGTGACTGATCCACTTCTCTGTAGACCTGCTGCTAGTATGCTGATCCTGCGCTGGGCTGTGCCCAGGGTAGGTAGGAACCCAGGTTTCTAGAACAAAACAGAACAAACAAACTGGTCTGTAGTTAAGTAGCTGAGAGTCAGGCTGGTCGATTTCTCACACTTGCCCTCTGGTTTTTCATAAATGTGTGAGATCTCAGTCAACAAAGGATATGATTTAGATTTTGAGTGGAGTGCAAGAAAGGGTTGGAGGCAGTAATACAATGCTTAACAATTTTAGTCAAATAACTTCAATTTTTCTATGAATTGAATTGCAGTAACTTGAATACACTTGGCCCATGTACGCATGTGGTGAAAACTTTAACTTAAAGAGTCACAAACTAAAAAGCATTCCAACAATCAGCAGTATTCACACAGATCAACTTACAGTTTTCACCTACTACTGGCATACTGTTGTTCTTGCCAGAATGTATCATTCAATTATCATCTTAAAAGATAGGATTGCATACTGTCAAACGCCAGAGTGTACACAAAGAATGGTGGTCAGATTGTTAACAAAGAATCTTAACAAGCATGGTAATAGCTTTTAAACCAAAATGTGGCAAAGAAACTATTACAACAGAATACTCATTCATCATCTTGATAGATGTCACCAAGTATTGGCATAAAGTTATACTGTTAAACCACATGGCATACATACAATCAATGCAATAGTCTCAAAATCTAGAAAACATAGTTTGAACTACCATTTTCTGGGTGATCAATGAACCATAGACTGGATCTGAGTAGGCGAGATAAAACAGTCTCTCTGGTGTACCTATGTTGTCTTTGTGGCTTACACTGGGTTGATCCTTCTATAGGTGATCTGTGGAGGCAGTGATTGTCCACAATGAGTTTCCCCTTTTGATAGGCTAAGCGATCTGTGCGCGCGTTTGTGTATGGGTTCCTACAACATGATACGCATTAACACATGTCGAGAGTCGAACTTTTCTTTTATTTCTCTAACATGGCTGCGTCCGCCCGCCAAAAACGTTCACACACCCGGGTTCTCTCTCCTTTACATATATAAATATGACCAGTGATGTAATATCTATAAATAGATTACAGTCCGGAACATCTTAAGAAATAAAGTTCTCGTTAATTTTCGTTGTCTCTGTTTTGTTTGTGGAATCTTCTACGCCGACAGTATATCAGAAACTGAACAAATAAAATTTCAGTTCAAACTTTCTCCAATTTAAACTTTCTAAAGGATCAGCAATCATCATGCATGCATACTTCATTCGCTCACACACAGTCTGTATAAGTATTATAACGCAGTCAGACTTCAGTCATTCGCTTCATGCCCAGTTCTCACATTCATACCTCTTATTACTCCAATATAATTTTTTTTTTTTAATTCTATACGCACTGGATAGAAAAAACACAAAAGAAAAACAAAACATAATTTAGCTTCATCCGGATCAGCACCGTAAAGTTAATCATTCACACGTATTAAACAAACTGAAGGTTGAAAATACTTCTTCCACAGAAATGAAATGAACTCCACCTGGCTTAAACAAATGCAAATGGCTCTCTCTACACTGAGCCTTAAACTTTAAACTGAAATAAAATACTGCAAAGCTCCAACTACACCGAGCTTGCAGAAAACCTAAAAGGCCATCAATTGCACAAGCTCCAACTACACTGAGCTTGGCAATATAAAGCAAAGCTCTAGCTACACAGAGCTTAAAAAAAAAAAGAAAAATTTATGTCGTGATCCTTCCTTCTTCCTCCCGGAAACGTTGCGGTTTCCTTGCGATGTAACCACGGCTGGATCTGGTGTTATAGTTAGTTGACTGGGATGGAGGTGAAGGTTGTGGAGACGGTGGTGCTGGCACTGCTGAGGGATGTTGATCTGGTCCCCATCGTCGTTTTGCTTGCTGGCGGACTGCCCACACTGGCTGGCACACCTCCGCTGGCTGGCACACCTCCGCTGGATTCCTTTGGCAGCGACTGCAGGTGTTTACGGTTGCGTCGAAGGACACCTGCTGGCGAGTTGACCAGGTAAGTGCGATTTTCCGGATCTGCTGCGACAACAGTTCCTTGGTCCCATTTTCTCTCATTGTCCAGTTTTATCAATACTGGATCTCCTGTTTCAGCACTGGGAGACTGACTGCACCATGCTTGTGATCATAGTTCAGTTTATATGCACGCTTGGTTTTCTCGTCTGCCGCTCGCACATCTGCGTCCCTCAGCGGATTAGGTTGTAGAACGTCTGGGAGAACTGGAACCTTAGTTTTCAGCTCTCTTCCATCAACACTCTGGCAGGACTGGCCCCGGTGCTAGAGTGTGCAGTCGCCCTGTAATTCAACAGTGCAATGTCTGGTTCAGGCTGGCTCAGAATTTTCTGGAAAAACTTCCCTATGACAGTTTCTGCTGTTTTGCTGTGTAGGCGGACTATTTCTAGCCACCTGGAGTAATGATGTCGTTACCATCTTGATGTGTGAGAATGTCTGCTCCAAGTTTCTGCCATGGACGCTCAGGTAGCTCAGTAGGACGAAGTGGCTCATTGCATTGCGCTGGCCTGTTTTTCCTGCATTCTCTGCACTTGTTTATGTAGTCTTTGATATCTCGCGGAGACCTGGCCACCAAACAGAAAAGTAGTGCTCTCTCTGGCACTTGTGAATTCCTTGATGAGATTCATGCAGTTTCTCAAGGATGTGCTGACGTTGTCTTGCTGGAACAACAATCCGGTCTTCCATGCACTAGCAAGCCATCTATAGAGAGATAGCTCCCCTTGTGCTTGCTGATACGCCTGCAGCTGAGTGGAAAACTGTCTTTGGCCACCCGTTGCAAACGTAGCTGATCAAACCTGGTTGAAGCTCTATGTCATGTACAGTCTCTGACTTCAGCTTCTCCAGTCTCCTGTCAGTCACAGGAAATGACGTCGTCACTGATCAAACGTACGCTTTCACGTAAGATTCGGTCTCCCATCTCTTCGTCTGCTGCAGTATGAGCAACAGGCTGTCTGCTGAGAGCGTCGGGCTACAAACGATGCTCTTACCTGGAACATGCACAACTTCAAAGTTGAACCTCAGAAGTCTCATTAACAGGCCTCTGACAGCGAATTGGAGCTTGATCAATTCCTTTGACTTCATGAGTGGGACCAATGGTTTGTGGTCCGTTGCAGTTCAAATTTGTCCAGGCCAATCAGATATTTGGCGAATTTCTCACACAGCCCACACTGACGCTAAGCATTCCTTTTCAATTTGCGCATAGCGGCTTCTCTGCCTCACATTCAATGTTCTTGACGCGAATGCAATGGGAAACAGTCTATGTCACCACACTTCTGCATCAAACATGCTCTCCTAGACCATAGCTGCTACTGTCTGCACTCACAACAGTCTCTAGCTTGGGATCATAGAACGCTCTGGCTCCTGCGTTGCCTATCAGTTCTTTCACAAGCATCAAATGCTTTCTGTTGTTCTGGGCCCCAACTGAACACACTCGATCCTTCTCAGTAATTCAGTCACAGGCTTCAGAGTGTCTGCCATGTTTTCACGGCAATCCTGTCAGATAGTTGAAACACATGGCCGCCAACACTGTCCTCAGCTCCGACGGGTTTTGGGGTGGTGGCATGTCCTTGATGGCATGACTTTCGCTGGATCAGGCTCGATCCCGTCCTCACTGACTACCTATCGTGCCCGAAATAACTTGACTTTCTTCTGTCTGAATTGGCACTTTGCTTTGTTCAGTTTGAGTCCTGACTGTTCAATTCTGTCTAGCACAGCTTTCAAGCGCAAATGTCATGCTCCTCCAATGTCTTTCCGTAGAGACGATTGTGTCGTCCATGATCGCCTCGCAGCCCCTCTAGGCCTCCAGGACTTCCTTCATCTTTGTCTGGAAACACTCTGGTCCGAGAGAGATACCCATTGGCACACGTTGTGTAACAATATCTCCCATAAGGAGTGATGAATGTTGTCAGCAGACCTGCTCTCGTCCTGTATCGGGATATCTGGAAGAAACCCGACACTGCATCAAGAGTGGAGAAGATGGTTGACCCAGCCATCCTCGGGCGCAATGTCGTCCAGGTTAGGAAAGCATGCATCTTGGTCTCTTCACACACTGTGTTCAACTGTTTGTAGTCTACACATATTCTCACCTTCCCGTTTGGCTTTACAACTGGCACCATGGGAGCGCACCAATCTGTTGGTTCTGTGACCAGCTGAATTATTCCTGCCTTCTCCATAAGGTCCAGTTCCTCCCTAACTTTTTTCTGTAGTGGGAATGGTACTCTCCTGGCCGCCGGCACACTGTATGGCTTGGCCCCTGCTTGAGGTGGATGTGAACTGGCTCCGTCTTCATGAGACCTGTCGTGCCGAAAATCTCATCTATGTCTCTGGTGGCAAAGTGACACTAGCCCCATCGTGACCGCTGCCTTTCTGCTAAGCAGGTTGTTACACAAACTGTTTTTTTCAAACGATCACCTTGAACTTGTAGGCTTTGCTTTTCACCTTGTGCTGGCATGGAACTCCCTGCTACTGAAAGCTTCCCTCCGGGAGATGTGAGAGAAATCTGGATTTTCTTAAGTTCTGGCTTATTCTTCAGTTGTCGGAATGTTCTGTCACTGATAATAGTGATGTCTGCACCTGTATCAATCTTGAATGGCACGATGGTTTCCCGTATTTTGAGTTTCACACAATCCCATGGTTTCGACTTACCATCGTCCACTTTTGCTGCATCAATATTGAACTCTTCTTCAGACTCTTTTCGAACCTCCCTGACACTACGGCAGACCTTCATGAAATGATTCTTCTTGCCCCACTTACGGCATGTTTTCCTCTTGCAGGGCATCTTCCTTGGACGTGTGTACTGCCCCACTGCCCACACTGACACAGTGACTGCTCTCTCAGTCCCGTGCCTCTATCTCTGCCTCGACCTCGGCTCCTACCACCACGTGATGTGTGCGGAGTCTGGTGTTTCTGTTGTCCACTGTGTGTAGGGCGGTGTCTGTCATGGTACACACGGTCTGCTGCCGCAGCTGTAGTTCCTCTCTGCTCCTGGAGTTCAAGCTTGACCGCTTCAAATTGACGCGCCGTTGTCACTGCTGACTTCAGAGTAAGAGTGGCTTCTAGTTGTAACTTTGTGAAAGTTCTTTGTCTTGAACGGCCCAATACAAGTCTGTCCCGAATGCAAATTTTCCTTGTCTGGAAAGTCTGCATGCTCAGCTAGCTCGTAGAGAGCTTCTGACATACTCCTCAATGGACTCATCTGATTTTTGGTCACGCTTATGGAATTGAGCACGAACATGAATAATATTTCTTTGGGGAACACAAATGATCATCGAATTTTTTCAAAACTTTCTCATAGTCTTTCTTGTCGTCTGCACTTAAATCAAATGTTTTAAAAAATCCTATCTGCATCTGCACCCATAGCATACAAAAGGCTGCTTACCTGGATCTCTCCATCCTCTTTTGAAAGTTTTGATGCTAGTCTGAAGTGCCCGAAACGCTCTTTCCAAGCCGGCCATGCCACGTTGGCTGGTGAAACGAAAAAGAATTCGGTGGTTTGAAAAGCCACCATACCTGCTAGATCTAGATCTATGCTGTTTTTTTTTTTTTTTTTTTTTGTCAAGGAAAACAAAATTTTCCCAGGAATTTCACGGTTCTTCACGGTTTCACTAAAGTACGGCCACTTCTGACACCATGTGCGCGCGTTTGTGTATGGGTTCCTACAACATGATACGCATTAACACATGTCGAGAGTCGAACTTTTCTTTTATTTCTCTAACATGGCTGCGTCGCCCGCCAAAACGTTCACATCCTGGTTCTCTCTCCTTTTAATATTATAAATATGACCAGTGATGTGTAATTATCTATAATAGATTACAGTCCGGAACACGATCTATTCGGTTCCTGTTTCGGGTTAGCTTTGTGTCAAACAAAACAAACAAAACAAAACAAAAACAAAAAAAACCACAAAAAAAAAACAAAAACAAAGAAAAGGGATTGGGGTGGAGTGGGGGGAGGTTTGGTCCTCCCTTACCACTTACAGTGGGAGGTAGCAGTGCAGAACATTCGAAAATGGGCTTTCTTTAACAGTTGGGGTTGCCTGTAAGTATGCCTACACACTGATCGACAAAGCGCTGTGTAACATAACTGCGTCATTCGCAAGCTGCACGCTGCATGCAGATGGTGAAAGGAAAAGAAAGTAAAAAACAGACTGATGCTTTGTCTGAAACCAAAGACGATCACTGCTTAGGAAATAAGCGAGGCAGTGCAACCACGCCGCTCATTCCGACACCCCGTCCAACAGCCACGGCCGGTCGGCCCCGCCGCAGCCCCGGCACCGGCAATCACAGGCAGCAGTCAATGTCAAGTCGTCAAGAGGCAACCCACCCGGAGGAGACACTGCACTGCTGCCCGAGTCACTTCAGTGGTGTTCAGTGGCGCCTATGTTCTCTAACATACGCAGGGACACCACCTACTAAGCCCCCTACTGACGACAATAATTGCTTAGTCGCGGAGCCGGCGTGAGTGAGCTCTCCCTCCGGAGGGCGCCACCACGTCCGTCCAACGACAGCCCCCATGGACTCGCCGATACCGGTGACCCCGACGGAACCAAACCAAGGCCACAGACGTGTGAAGAGGGACATCGAAACTGAGGTCACCATGAGAGCAGGGCATGAAGGGCCACAGAATTTGAGACATTTTTTTTTTTTTTTTTTTAATGCGCTGACGATGGAATGAGATGATTATGATGATGCTACGGATTTCCATTTCGGTCTGAGACTACATGACAGGGCTGTACTCTACGCTTCCTTTCATAATATATCCCGGCGTCAACAAGGCCCGAGAGATACAGACACCTGCAGTGTTGGTCAGGAAAAATTTGAGCAACACTCTCAGAAAAAGCAATCCATTAAGTGGATGAAACTCGACTGTGTGGCCCTCCCAGTCTTCCCAACTGAGTCCGCAGCAAAACTCAACTCTGGGGTAGGAGCGGTCGGGGCAGGCAAGAAAAAACCCACATGACTTCTGATGGGATTCAGAACCCACGACCTCCAGCCGGGAGATGTCCGCGACGCTAACCACTTCGCCCGGCGGCTGGTCGTGACGTAATCTTTTCCCCTTAACATTTTGGCTGATAAGCTAAAGCAGGGGGTGGGGGGGGGGGGGGGGGAGGGTAGTTTTGAGATGGGAGAGTTGGCATAGATTTTGAAATCTATGCTGCCGTTTGTGAGACGAAGGGACAGGAGGAATGGGGGATGGCGTGTGTGTTTGTACAGTTTGTACAAGAGGGTGGGTGGAGGGAGTGGATGGGTGTGTGGTTGTCAATTTCGACATGTCGCAGCCCTTATATCAAATGCCCATTTTACAAAGTTGAACAGTTTTTTCTGGCCCCTTCCCGCTCCCCTCCCCCCCCCCCCCCCCCCCCTCCAAACCTTTGTGACACATCGACATTGCTATCGCGTGCGCCGCACCCCCCACACACACACTCGCCACTCTCTCTTCTCTTTCACTCAACTCCGTGACTCGAAGTGTGTGTGTGTGTGTGTGTGTGGTCTGTGTGTGTGTGTGCTTGCGCGCGCACACACCTTGTGTGTGTGTGTGTGTGTGTGTGTGTGTGTGTTCCTAAACTTGGCCTGGTAGATCTAACGGGGGTAGAAAAACATGCATACCACGCCAATCCACACGCTCACCCTCTGTCAGTTCCTAGGCCTAGTAGTACGAGTCTCCTGCGGAAAGACTAGCACTACATACTCAACGCTACGACGAGAGGCAGGAGTGACAGGATACTAGTGTGATGGTGTTGAGTGCAGACAAAGACAGGCAGATAGATGGTACGTTCAGGAACAGGGGAACAACAGCTGGAAAAAGAGAACGCAGAGGAAACGAAGTGGAGCTTATTTCGCTTCCGGAACCCCCAGGAACACGTACATCTCCTTAGCAAACCCCTGTAGCGGGCAGAAATGGGAAGCTGAAGGCGCTTTGCGACCAGTACCCCTCGACCTCAACCTGAAAGATAGTGTCCTACTCCGCCGCATCCAGCACCGTCCGCTAGGACTTGTGGGGCAGTTGATGCTACCCAGCGTTCATGGGACCTGACGTTCTGGCATCACTTCACCATCAGATGGACTTAAAGGTCTTGAACACACGCTTAGTCTTCTACAAAGTCCAGAGTCTACTGGCCAGGCATGCATCAATGCACGAAGTCTTATATGCATCATGGGGCGCGTGTCAGCCAACCATCAACACCGCGTCCGAAGGACCATAGAAGGGACTCGTCCAGCTCCCTCTTCGAGGCGGCCTCACGCGGCACAGAACCATCGCCACGCAAGCATGAAGACGGCCGTCTGGTGACCCTGAAGACAGGCTTTTTGAGGGGGAAAGAGGCGAAGTTAACCGACGCCCATCGTCGGCCGACCAACCTCTGAAAGTGAACCCAAAGCTCACAGGGAACCAGAGCTGAGAGATCGACCGACGACGGCCGCAACGCGGAACCAGACACGCTATTGCCAACGACAACAACAGCCACAAAGTATGCAGACTTCGGTCTGCGAGTACACATATAGATCCTGTCCCTAAGGGCCTCCGGTCAATGGGACGTTCATTCTACCATCCGAACCATGTCCCAAGATCTGTGCGTGTTCCTGGGGCTCTAGAAGCGAAAGAAAAGGGAAGAAACGCTACTTCGTTCCCCCTGCGTTCTCTGGCTGGCTGTTGTCCTTCGGTTCCTGAATCAACCATCATTTGTCTTTGCCTGCACTCCCTTCCACTCCAAACTATCACGCTTGGATGGAAAGGGGGGTGGAGCGGAAAGGAGGGCGAGCAGGAGGGGAAGTTGGGAATGGAGGGGGACGTTGGTGAGGGAGGGCGGGGGGGAACGGAACTGATTTAACCCGAAACGTGGATGGTTAGATCTTAATGTGTGATTGAGTGTATCCACTCTCGTTGTTGTAAAACAAACACCACCATCACATCGGGTATGTCCGAGTCACTGTCACTGTCTCACCTTCTATCTTTCGTGCACGTGCGCGTGCACGCACACATACGCAGAGAGAGAGAAGAGAGAGAGAGGAGAGGAGAGGAGAGGAGAGAGAGAGAGGACGAGAGAGAGGAGAGAGAGAGAAGTCGTTCGTGCCTCATCTTAATGAACAACAGAGACATTTGAATACTTTATTTTTTTATTCAGTACCAGTCCAGTGGTGAATGAAATAGGTGTATCTATAGATACATGGAGCGTGGCTGCCAACATGGAATGAAAACTTGACAATCAAAGTAAACAAAGTGGTGACATACAAATCAAATCCGCTCGAACATGGGACACCAATCTTCTAATGCATAGAAAGGAAGCCTGAAGGAGAGGAGGAGGAGGAGAAGGAGGAGGAGGAGAGGAGGAGAAGAAGAAGAAGAAGAAGAAGAAGAAGAAGAAGAAGAAGAAGAACAACAACAACAACAAACAACAGCAACAAAGAAGAGGAGGGAGGAGGAGGAGGAAAAGGGGGGGGGGGGGGGGGGGGCGAGGGGGGCGGGGGAGGAAAACAAGAAGAGAAGAGGGTGAAGGAAAGTGATAGAGGGGACGATGAGACGGAAGAAGAGAAGAAGACTGAAAAATGGTGGGGAGGAGAGAAGGAGTGGGAGAGGAAAGAGGAGGATGAGGATGAGGAGAAGCTGAGACAATGACATGACGACGACGACGAAGAAGACGACGACGACGAAGAAAAAGACAAAGAAGAAGACGAAAACAAAAAAAAAAGGGAGGACGAGGAGGAGAAGGATTTAAAGAAGAAACGTCCGAAAACAAGCAAATAATGATGGACCGATAAAGGCACTTCGTGTGCGTATTTCAAACTTACTGCTGGGCTTAACGTCAGGTTAGATCTAAAAACGCTTAATTCATTTATAGCCAAGAAACAATCAAAACCGCAAATCAGAAACAAAATCATATTTGTGCGGCCGAGTGTAATAGTCCATTTCTCAAATTTCGAAAATACTAACAAATATTTTCCTCCTAGGAATCGGAAGATTTAACGGAAAGATTTCCATACATTCACACAAACTAAACCAAAAGAAAATCAATCTACGGTACTGCAACTTTACAACATTCAGTAATAACCCAAAATAAATCATACGCCAATAAAGTTACTCTTCAAAAAAAGTAGAAAGTTTGTACAAAACAAAAAATTGATATTATTCCAACAACGGTAATGATCACACGAGGCAATACATAGAAAGTTTAATAGAAACAACGCAGCAAGAAATCAATAGCCAATTTACCTGATTTGACCCCAACGGTGCTACGGCCAGAACACACACAACCCACGCATATGTGTGCACGCGCGCGCGCGCTGCGCTCGCACACTATCATTACCCCACACGCGCGCGCGCCATACCACATGATCCAACCAGCATCAGCGCGCGCGCGCGCGCACACACACACCACACACACACACCACAATACATACCAAAGAACACACACGATAGTGCTTCGGGAAAAAAATAAAACAAAAAAAAAAAAAAAAAAAAAAAAAAAAAAAAAAAAAAAAAAACAAAAAAACAAAAAAAAAAAAAAAAAAAAAAAAAAAAAACAAAAAAAAATCCGTTTTTGGAGGATTGATCGTTCATGGTAAGGACCACACGCAGGCATACGTTTCATCACCGCCACAGTTAACAGTTTCATTCGTAGTGCTCATCCAACAGACTGGTGTTAATGTTGGATCAACCCAACCGCGAGAGAACAGGAAACAGTCACTGGTGTCACTGTCCTGCCTGGTCCCATGAGAAAAACCAACAATAACAACAACAACAAGAACACAGCAACAATCAGTTTGGAAGCAAATTCCAACGATCCTGGAACAATATGAAGGGCAACGCAGGAGGATAGCGCAGGCAGACCTCCGCAAAGGTCGAAAACGAATTCTGGTATCAAAACCCTTTGAGTCAGTCAATGAATTAAAACGGAATGATTTTTCCGCCAGGGGAAGAAATATCACAAAAGGGATGAAACTGAGTTCCTATGCCAATAGTGCGCAAGCGCGCGGCGCGCCGCGCGCGCGCGCGGCGGTATGTGGTGTGTGTGTGTGTGTGTTGTGTGTGTATATAAAGAATCGTTGAAAATGGCAATAGTGTTCAACGGAAAACAACTGTCCAAGAATAGTTCTGATTGAAATAGATGCCTATTCCGAAACAATATCATGGACATAAGTTCTATGAATACATGCTTAAGCTCATCGAAAATTTTCTCCACCTATCGACCCCCCTTCTTCCTTCGACATTTTCTTTAACTTCACTTGCCTTTACGCCTCAGCGGAAATTTTGTAATAAATTGGAACAACACATCCCGTGATCCTAATACATAAAAAAGACAATACACAAAATCAACACAATAACAAACCCAGTACCGGTGAGCTTGCAATGACCTAAACACCACAAACTACAAAACACCAACACACACACCACACAAACACAACACACACACACACACACACACACATATCTTAAATAGCATACATGTACAAAACACACTTTTATCTTAAAGGAGGCTAGATAAGCAACAAATATAACATGGAAGAAAAATTGCGTGGGTTAACACAACACACAGGACCGACAGACGACGAGAGCACAGACAGCACACTGAGCTTTGAGTGGACATCGTGACAGATACTGTTTTATGTAATCTTACCATGAGGTAGGTTTGCAAATCTAACAATGGCATTACATTATCAAAGCGTCCTTTTGAAGACAGAGAGAGAGAGTAAACCAGAGTTAACCATGGTCGGGAGAGTGGTGATTGGTGGTATTGGTACCATTTGTATGATTTACACTGACCACGAAAACATTTTTTTAACCATTACACAAGTCCCCACCAATAGGATTGCTTCCTCGTGCAAAACATATCACCCGTGAAGAGAAGAGAAGTCATACCGGGAGCAAACAACACCTGAGCGACCAGGCATTAGCAGCAGTTCGATACAGAGCAGTGTGTGCCTGTGAGCTGCTGAATAGAGTCGACATTAAAGTCCAACCCGAATACGCACCACAACAATTGTACTTACCAACAAATGTTCATTTTATGTTGCTTAAATACCACACGCGAAGCTCAACTATATCAATAACACACACATGATGCGCACTTTTAAAAACAGTTACAGCTAAAAACAATAATTCACTTCTGTACATTTAGTCTGCTCCATCGACCGAGCGACCAATAGTCGCTGATCAGACTTTTAGCAATTCTCCCGGCCATTAACGACAAGATACTTAACGTTCAATTAACACAAACCACGGCGCCGCGCGCAAACACATATACACACCACACACACCAGGCTTATTTATGATAGCCTATAGTTAAGCAACAGTGTCACATCCCCTACATCTCTATATCCTCTTACAACATAATTCACTAACGTATCATGTATGTATTGCAAACGTATCCCTGTGGGTGTGTGTCGACAGGACCAAGAAATCGTTGAATCACCATTGTTTAGTTTCTTTTTTATCTGAAGTGCTGCCTAAAGGACGTTTGTTAACTAATTGTGAGTTCTACCGCGCACACAACACAGGAGCACGCGTGCGCGCACACTACGACGCGGTGCGCGCACCACACAAACACACGACCCAAGGAGTAGCCTGACTATGTTAACACGTTCTGATAAATGGTTCTTACAAGGGACATGAGAGGAGCTCGTCACCATAGCATGTAGGTACAATACAGCGGTTGAGAGAAGAGAGAGGATCTCCTCTTACGTCTCTGATCCTTACCTCCCTTACACACACACGCTCAAACTGACCCGGTTGTGGTGTTATTGGACCGAAAGCGGCCTTGTGTGTGTTAGGACGTTGCCCGTGTGTCTGTGTGGGTGGTGTTATGTGTGTTGTCTTGTTGGAGTTTTTCTTTTTAATCTGAAGGGAAGCGGTCACCGCATCCTGGGCAATCGAGCATTTGTATTCTGGAGGTAACGCCGGGAGACTAACATGGGCACTTACTGCGCCGATGGAGCCTGGAGGGGTAGACGTAGCATGGGAGTGTGGTGGTTCCAACACGTGGGGACCGGGGTTCGGGTTGGCTCATGCCTGAACGGAGGTCTTTTGTGACTGGTGGAAGATGGGCTGCTCTGGAGATCTCCCGGGACGGCTGAGAGAGGTTGCTCGGCTCGGAGGTTGAGGGGGCATGCGACGTGATTAGTGTGTAGGGGGGTTACTGGTGCGCCGGTGGGCGCGATGTGGAGACCCACCACCCATTCGGTGACCGCGAGGGAGGTTTGAACCCGGGCGGGATCATGAGTCAGGGGGTCATGAGCGGCAGTGGCAGTCTCGGTCCGAGCGTGGGAGGATCAGCGGGGGCTGGAGAGGGAGCTGGTGCGTATGTCCAGGGAGACGGACGAGAGAGGCTGACGAGAGAGAGAAGAGAGAGAGAGGAGAGAGGACAGACAGACAAGACAGAAAGACAGGGACAGACGTGCGCTTCAAATGACCATCAACACGATAACGGGGACTATTGTGTTTGTCCCCCCGCCCCCCCCCCCCCCCCCTGCGACCTTGTCCATACAGGTCGACGATTTACTGAGAATCTCGTTAAAGGACGGAACACAGCCCCGTTCATTTGATCTTGTCACACCCGCCGACAGGGGACAGGATAGGTAGTGGGGGATGAGTCACTGGGGAAGTTGATACACAAAAGAAAGGCTATTTTGCGCCCATATGAAACTATGACCCAGGTCTTCGTTACATCGTTTTCCCCCCCTTGTCCAGTCCCAGCGTCATTATGGGACGACTTTTTTTTTCTCGGTCTCTGACTCTCAGCGCGCATGTAGCAACGCACTACCGCGGGGCCAACACAAACACACACCACACACACACACACACCACACACAACACAACACACCTCTCTCTCACCGCCAAACAAAGACGCACACATCTCTCTCTTGCTTCAACAAACACCTGACCATACCCATGGGACAGCCCCCCCCCACGCGCGTGTGCCAAGACTTGCTTGGAAAAAACTCTCTCTCTCTCTCTTCATCCTTGCGCATACGTGTTAAGATCACTCACATACGAGCGTCATCATCTTCTCCCTAAACAAACACACCACACCACAACATTCTCTCTCTTCACTCTACTCTATCTCAGACACAGTATTCTAATACCACACACCACACGCACCTCACCCCAATAAGTGGTTTAGTGCGAGAGAGGAGCACCTCGGAGGACTTAGGCAGGCACCCCTTGGACGTCAGCGCCACCCCCCCCCCCCCCCCAAGAGAGCGGAGGAGAGGAGAGAGGAATGACGGAGAGAGAGAGAGAGAGATCTTCGATTTTTTTCTTTTCATTTTGGTTAAAATCCTATTAAACTATAAACATCAACTAGATGGATTACAAACTTTCCCGGGCACGACGGCAATGGCAATACATGTCGGCGAGTCTGGCCAGGGCAAGATCAGCGTAATGCATATATCGACGGGTGCACTTCTCAGCTTGTGCTGTTACTCGTTCGAAACAAACAGCATTTATCTCAACATAGCAACAATGAAACTTGCAGCGGAACACACACGGTAAGGTACATGAACGCATTGCAATCCAAGGGTACACACGCCAATGCAAAACCGCCACCATACAAGCCCCCCCGATTGTGAAAACATCCACAAGGCAACATGTTCCATGCCTAAACGCGTCACTGATTCAATGTTCTCAAAATAGTGCAATCGCATTCGTCCCTCTAAATTTACCCACGCCACGATGTATTAACATTGCAATACAAATCGTGCCGAACATTTGCCCTGCAGCAACACAACAATTCCAGTATTACGCACTGCACCATTAAATGAAAAACATTGCTCTGCAGCCCACAATGATAGAGTCAATCTATTAGATTTGCTATCTGCCAAGTCAATGACCAAACATACCATTGTAGCCCACACACAGAAATTTGCAGTATTCAGAGCACTGCAGTCAAATGCAAAAACATTGGCCCTGCAGCCCATTCATATAAAAACAGTATTATGCCACGGCAATTTCCCCCACCACCGGCGAACACTATTTGCCCTGGCAGGTCCCCCCACAAACGCATATTAACAGCTTCTAGTTAATGCTTAGCGAGCTGCACATTCAGGAGCAAACCCACATTCGCCGCCATGCCAGCCCTTACGACACCCTTAGCACTTGCAGTATTATGCACTGGCAATTCCCCACATGCAAAAACATGTGTACCCTGCCAGCCAAAAACAAAGCAGTAATATGCATCTGCTATTTTCAACATGCACAAAACATTTCCCTGAAGAACATCAATTACCACCCTTGAGACTCTCCCTACCTGCAGATTTATTCTGCGACGTGGAATCTCAATATGCCGAAAAAAATCTGACTCGCGGCAACGCCCACCCACAATCAACCTTAGCCAGTATTATTGCACTGCCGTTCAATGCACCAAAATGTTAGCACCATATTAAGACCTGCAACGAGCCCACACAACAACAGCAGTATTATGCACTGCACTGCAATCATGGCAAACAACATTTGACCGTGCAGCCCTAGCAAATCTCCCCAACGCATGACACGTATTATGGGTACCGGCAACTTCAATGGCGAAAGGTTGCGATCGCTGGTTCCGCGTACTTAGTAGCCCACATACCAAAAACCTATTTTCATGCACTGTGCACTTCAACTGCAAATATATTGCCATGCTAGCTCCTGAAACGTCGCCCACAACCAAACGCGTAAGCACCGGTATATGCCACTGCTCGAAACCCCTCAGATGCCCCAAAACATTGCTCCTGCCAGCCCACAACACAGCGCAGTATTAGTATTAACCGACAAGCTATGTTCAAGTGTGTGAAACGTTACCACTGCAGCCCCCACAAAAAAGCAGTATTATGCTACTTGCAATCTTCAAATTGCGACAAATTCATTCCCTGCAGGCCCACAACAAACCCAAGTAGTATTGCACTGTAGATTCATATGCGCAAACATTGGCTCTGCCGCCCACAACACAGCCCCCGGATAGTTATGCACCTGCATTCAAATGTCAAAAACATTGCCCTGCAGCCCACAAAACAAAGCGCCATGTTATGCACGCGGAAATTGGAATTCACAACTGCGAAACATTTCCCTACAGCCCACAAACAAATCAGTGCATTTATGCACTCGCAGCTTCAATGCGAAAACAGTGACCATTGCCGCCCCACAACAAAGGAGCATTATGCACTGCAATCAGTGCAAAACATTGCCCTGCAGAGCCCACGACATAGCAGGCTTATGCACTGCAAAATTCACTTGCAACAACACTTGCCCCATGCCGCCACAACAACACAGTATTATGCACTGTTAATTCAACTGCAAAACATTGCCCTGCAGCCCACAAACAAAGCTGTATTATGCACTGACAGTTCAATGTAAAACACATTGCCCTGACAGCCCACGACAAAGCAGTAGATTATGCACTGCAATTTCAATGCAAACATATGCTTGCCATGTAGCCCAATGCAGTGCACGTAGCCCACAAAACCAGCAGTTATTATGCACTGCAATTAAATGCAAAACATTGCCCTGCAGCCAACCCACAACTAGCAGTAGTATGCACTGCAATTCAATGCAAAACATTGCCCTGCAGCCCACAAACCAAAAGCAGTGCTATCAATGCAAAACACTGCAATTCAATGCCAAAATGCATTTCCCTGCACGCCCCACCCAAGCAGTATTATGCCTGCAATTCAACATGCTGCAAAATGTTGCCAAGGTTAGCCCTGCTAAGTAGCCCATAACCAAAGCAGTATTATGGACTGCAATTCAATGCAACATATTCCCATGCAGCCCTGCCACGTAGCCCACAACAAAGCAGTATTAGGCACTGCACATTCGATGCAAAACATTGCCCTGCTGCAATGCAGTCCCACAACAAAGCACGTAGCCCATTACGCACTGCAATAATCAATGCAAAAACGTTGCCCATGCCTGCAGCCCAACAAAAAGCAATATTCATGCAAAACGTTTGCAATGCAGTTCAATGTGAAATCATGCCTGCAGCCCACAACCAAAGCCGTATTATGGGCACTGCAAAGCAGTAGTATCAATGCGAAACATTGCCCCTGCCTGCCGCCCACAACAAAGCAGTATTATGCCTGCAAGTTCAATGCACGAAACACTGCCCTGCCGCCCACAAACAAAGGAGCATTATGATCATGCAATTCAATGCGAAAACACTGCCCTGCCGCCCACAACAAAGGAGCATGTTATGCACTGGAATTCAATGCGAAACATTTGCCCTGCAGCCACACACAAAGCAGTATTATGCACTGCAATTTAGTGTGAAAACATTGGCCCTGCAGCCCACAACAAAGCACGTAGTTATGCACTGCAGTTCAATGCGAAACATTGCCCTGCCGGCCCACAACAAAGCAGCAGCAGTATGCCATGCTGCAATTCAATGCGAAACATTGCCCTGCCGCCCACAACAAAGCAGTATTATGCACTGGAATTCCAATGCGCGAAACATTGCCCCTGCAGTCCCACAACGAAGCAAGCATTTATGCACTGCAGATTCAAGGTGAACATTGCCCTGCAGCCCACAACAAAGCTAAACGTTATTGATGCACTGGTTCAGTTCATGGTAAACATTTCCCTGCCGCCCACAAAAAAAGCAGTAGCCAGCTTATGCACTGCAGTTCAATGCAAAACCATTGCCCTGCCGCCCACAACAAAGTAGCATTATGCACTGTAATTTCAATGCGAAACGTTGCCTGCCAGCCCACAACAAAAGTAGCATTATGAACTGGAATTCAATGCGAAAACATTGCAGAGGAACTTCATCACAAGTAATGATAAATATCCAAGGCAAACACCACAAGGTAATCGTGTGATCATCGTTACAAAGCAGTGTCTTACATAATAATCCAATGCAAAATTTGCAACATCAAACAATGTGATGCATTATAGGCTACGCACCACAATGCAATGCAGCACATTGTAACAGGCTCCGACCTCGTAAATCAAAATGCTGTATAAATGCAATGACAGCAGATCCAATACCATAAATTGCAATGCGATGTACTGTGGAGAATTTGAGTGATTGTAACTCAATCATGGCTAATAATTGAGCGCGAATAGGAAGATGACAATGGCCTAAAAAATTTGCAATCCTGAAAAAAAGTTAAAGCCCCCCCCCCCCCCCCCCCCCCCAAAAAAAAATCCAAAGTTTTATTGACAACGTCTGGATAACACACCATCAAGCCATAATATGTGTACACACTGACTGGGGAGGGAAACCCAACACAAACAACAACTCATTAAAACGTGTCTCATATTCGCCGTTATCAAGCACTAAGGGAATGATCTGTTAAGTGCAATGGGACCGACCCGATGTAATCAGAACTTTTGCAACATACGTCGTAGCTATGGTAGATCAATCGATCTGTGGATTGCAGTTGGACATAACAGACTCTTAAAGCACACTTCATCTGGCATGCCCAAGTCTTACAGACTTATTTGAGTACGAAACATCTACATGACCTTTACAAAAGTATATTTCAAACAAAATAAATGAACAGAACATTGTGTTTTGAAATGTCCGCAGCTTTGTTAAGACGGTTTGCCTGGTTGTGAAAGCTTTCATTTCTTAACACAGTGGACAGCACGAAGGATAGCTAACAACAAATCCTTGGCTGGAAATGAAGTAAAATAAACGTCTTGAATCAATAGAGTGTTTGTCAGGGCTTTTGAGCGATTAGTTTCCCTTTGGCTTCGGCAAAAGACCCCGTGATACATCGATCTTTCTTACAAACCCAATCTTCCGAACCCGTCTCATAGCCACTTTGCTCATTCAGGCTTCACCTTCATAGTCACACCCAAGGGTCCGTGCGGTGCAGTCCCCGGGGCCAAGTGCTTGTCAAGAAAGGTTGTGATGAGGTCCTCCACCAGAGATGTACATGCACTGTTGCTGAGTCATTCAGATAAAGTGGCCTTAAGCTGATGACGACAGGTTCGTCGCAAAGTCGGACCAGAGTGAGCCGTTTTTTTTTTCTAGAAGGGGGGTTGGGGTGGGGGGTGGGGCGGGAGGGGGGCACTATGTCCTTCCAGGCACCGTTTTCAACGTCCCCATATCCGAAAGCTGAAGGTTTTTTGGCACTATCTTTCTCATTTCAGAAGCGGGACTATGTTTTGGATTTTACGTTCATTTTCAGTTTCTATATAGCTCTTAAGTTAGCTTGCTCACTGCGCCTTCCCGGTCCGGCCGGTAGACCTATAGTAATAATATAGAAATTTGCTTTGATCTGGAGACAAACGTGGCCCTGGACAGAACCCTTCCTTCTTTACCAGAACATGTTCGGAAGATTTCAAACACTGGCGGTTGTCGGTCATAACATTTGACAAATTCATCCCCCAAGTTTTCATCTCTATGATAAATGAGATTGACCTCTGGGTGAATTTGTCTAACTTTTTCAAGAAAACACCCATACAGTGGGTGAGATTGATCTCCCTACTTTTTGTTTGGGGGTCACAGTCTTCCTCAATTCTGGAACCCAACACCACAGACCAGCACAATCCCAGCGAAGAAGTAGACAAGATCTCCGGGATTCGAACCCAGCCACATTCCCAGTAAACAGTTAGCCCACTGTACTAACTACTAACCGCTGCGCCACAGCGGCTCGTCAGACTTAGAACGTTTTCTTCTTCTTCTTCTCTAAACTTATGTAATTTACATTATCACATCCTTTTTTATCTTACATATTTCTCTTCTATATTTCAAAGAAACAGAGAGCGCATCGCACGTGGCACCCCCTTTTGTAAAGCTAATTTGAATCATTAACACTGTAACTGACAGTTTCTTAAAATCGCCAGTCTGGCTAAGATCGAGGAAAAAGGTGAGGGGAGGGCGACATGGGCTGGGGTACGTTAGGCATGAATGGGTAGGGGTGGGCGGTGGGAATGGGGGATGGATGGGGAGCAGGGAAAGGGTGTGGATAGTTTAACCTGGAAGCCAACAAACACACGACCTAAAACACCACACGCAAGCGGTACTAGAATCTGCGCACTCGTATTAGCCCCGAACGGCCTCGATGCCTTAACAGAGTAACTTTTGTTCGCCCTTCTACTAGCAACCGTCCTAAATGGGAAAAGTATGCTGAGCAGGTTCCACGCCCAAATCCGTATTATTGCTTTTCCTTGTAGTCTCTGGCACTGTCGAATGTCCGTGCTCGTTCCAAACATATTCCAAAGGAGGCGACGGACCAAGCGCCCTCATGTCCGAGTGGGCGAGGAGGGAGGTAGCGGTAGCAGGACTGGTCTTCAACAAATTGGAGAACGGTATGAATTTCGGGTGTGTTGGGCGCTTCTTGGAAGCATCCAGTAAAGGAGCGGGTGATCATACTTTACAGTCGGTCGGTTGTCTCAAGGCGGATGCATGGCCTGAGCAGCTCTTGAGTCCACTCCTGCCAGGGTGTGGGAAAAGTTGTTGAACTTTTTTGTTTTTTGTTCTTTGGTTTTTGGTGGTGTTTTTTTCTTCAAATTTGCGGTACGTTCTTCGGGTACTTTCTCGTGAACTTGTCAACGGACAGGTGCTGTTGGACCTCTCATCACTATCCACGTGTGTACTGTGGCTTGAGACAGACACCCCAACCCACCCAAACACACAACCAAACCCCACCCGGACACACCCCTACACCCACAGCTCGTGTCTCTCTATCTCGTCTATATATATATTTCTTTTAGTCGTGTGGGTGCGACTGCTTTCCCGTGTCTATCGGAGTAACATTCCTCCATTTTATATGTGTATATTTATGCCGTGGCCAAGACTTCGAGGGGCCCCTTCGGAAAGGGGGAGAGGGGTGGGGGGGGTTGGGGGTTGGATCCAGACCCTAGAGAAATGCAAACCTAAAGGCAGGAAACGTATATCCCTATGAATCCTCTGCAGCATCAGGACACCATCCATCCTTATGGAGAAGGCCCTATCATATGCTGCGTCCTCCGCTCTTCGTCTGCTGCTCGGCTCTCAGGAACCGCGAAGGATGTGATCCTGTGGCCTGGCAGTCAACTCGAGCTAGCCCCCGTTTTACGAGGCCTGGTACTCACACACCAAAGGGTTCACAATGATCCCGCAGACCCCTCTAAGGCAGCCAGTGAAGGGTGGAACAAAGGTATATATAGAAAAAGAACGTGATGCTGTCGTAAAGGAAACGGTTGCTGAAAAACTCAAATCATGTATAAAATCATGTAAATCTACATACTACCAGCACCTAAACATCTATACGCATTTTACATAACAAGAATATCCTACAGGTTTTACGTGTATCGGCACAGTAGCTGGCACCGAGTTTCGCAGTCTTCATACGATGATGACACCCAACTTTACAATTGAAATATTCGCCTGCCCATCCACCTGTGCTTCGGTTCTTGATGGTATGTCAGTGAGTACAGGTGTGTTTCGTCAGCATCCATGTATAGGTATGCTTTAAAGATCAGTGGGACTACACACAGTGCGATCAGAGAAGATAGGGCCTAACGTTATTTTCTGCTTTAGGCCTCCCTCTTTTTAACCTACACCAAGACCAGCGAACTCTTTTTAAAGGGAACTGATTTTTCGTCACATTTAATTTTTCTGACGTGTAGGCAAGTGCCTGGTGTGACTCCGTTTGCCTGTTACTCATTGATTTGGTCACCCTGAAAGACCAACGCCCGTCGAGTGCTATTGATACGAGGTTTTGTGCGTTGTGTCAGGCTATATAAAATCTTGATTCTCAGTCGGTCAAGAGCTGTCCCCCCCCTCGGACACGCTGCGGTGACATGACATTAATTTTAGAATCCTCCCATTCCCTGGGATCAGGGGGGCACGAGGAGATTCATTGCAGATTTTAAGTGATTGGAATAAAGGAGGGACCTATTTGTGTTTGGATCATGGTCACTTTTCATCAGGCGCATAACAAGGAGTGCATGACCCCGGGAGCACGTTCTTACGCTGTATCGCACTGCAATTTAGACTACACGGTCGGCAAAGCAACTAAAAAGCAGAAGCAAGGAAAAATTCAAACAATCTATAAACCACGATGATTGTTCACAATTTTCAACAGACCTCTGACCCTAAGCAAGTAATTTTTCCACGATTTGACCCGTGAGTTGGGACATTTCATCAAGATTAATCTGAACACACACCACATAGCCATAAAGAGCTTAGGCCATTGTACGAAAGGGGCATTCAACGCTCTCCAACGTGTTCATCAATCATATTGGGATCCTACCTTTCCGGTGATTCCTGAATCCAATAATATTGTTTCAGGTGGAAACGCGCTTACATCTTTCGCTAGAGTATCTTAAAAAAAAGATGTCACGCTTCTGGTGTTGTGAGTTTCTTGAAATCACCTTGGCCGGTGGTAAATGGTACATCTCACCGACCTTTGAAGATGCTTCCGGTATGGCAAGTCTGAGTTCGCAACACCCACGGGGGCGGTGTAACCTTGCCCCTAATTTTTGTCTTATGTGGCACTTGGTAGTGTCAAACGTTTCAGTAAATCCACCTTAGAAGGTGTAACCTGATAACTTTTCA
>JADBJO010016364.1:16779-40699 GCA_016801955.1 Conus betulinus | reverse complement strand
AATGTGAAAAAAATAAAAAACAAAAAACATAACAAGGTCCCATCACTCCATTCAGCCTCATTATTTGGGAGTTTCTATTCAAAAATGATGGACAGGGAGGGTCTAAGTCATGTGCAGGCCACAAGGTCACAATTTGGATTTTGATGTAAACTCACTATATAATCCAGGTAAGTGTTTTCAGGCCTAGCAGAAGTTTGAGCCAGCATTTGATATCAGATTGATAATTGATTAACAGAACACCCCACCAATATTTAACTTGATTTTTTTTGTTTGTTTGTCTGTTTGGGGGGGGGGGGGGGGGGGGGGGGGGAGGGGTGTGTCAACATCATTCACAATTTTCAAAAAACATGACCTTCCTCGTGGCTGACGTCACATTTCAAGCCTTCTCACTCACCCGTGTGCCAATCTTTGCGTCAGCTGGTTCCAACCCCCCCACCCCACCACCCACCCCCCACCCCCCCCCAAAAAAAATCCCATTTCTTTCATTTCAAACTGTCTGTTTTTTAACCACCTGACATGTACCTTGATCGCCATATGAAAGAAAAGAAGGTAAACCAACTTTCAGATGCAATAAAAAATTCTTTAAAACAAAGTAATTGTGACTGTGTACAAGTACTCGATTCATTAATAAGCAAGACCTTAAAGTTTTAATTTTGTGTATGCAGCCACATCATACATTCATGCTGAGGGTTGGAGATCGTCTCTCTCTCTCTCTCTCTCTCTCTCTCTCTCTCTCTCTCTCTCTCTCTCTCTCTCTCTCTCTCAATAAACTGTCGCTGTCGGCTTTCCGTTATGGCGGGCATAGACAGATGTATGCTCTCTTGCAGCTGACCGCAGAGCGGCGTGAGGTCATCATCTTCTCTTATGTAAAAGTATAAGTAAAATATTTCTGAATGGACGAATAGTTGATGTATGAGTTATATTTATTACAGGTGCATTTTTGTTCTCTTTGGTAGACTAACACTATGGATTATAAAAGTGATCCTGGAAAGGTTTTAATTCCTTTTTGTGTTTTGATTTGTAACTGGGAAGTAAGATTTGGAAAATTTCAACCCGGAAAGACTGATGCTTACTGTTCACTTTACTCTCCCGTGACTCCTGGGTGGTCTGACTTGGGTCCCTGTTGTCCCCCCTCCCCCACCCAACCCACCCCCACCCCTGCCCCCCATTACTCCCTTCATCTTTTAATGTCCATATCCTTTATGGACACAGTTGGTTGTTGGTTTTTTTTTTTTTTTTTTTTTTTTTGACTTTTCTTGGTATCAGTGCGCATAGCATGTGTGGCGGGACTTTAAAGCAGGACAACCACAACTATACTCCATCTGTCCATCAAGTGTCCTTCAACGGGTTTTGTGTTCTTGCTGAAATTCTCTGACAGACCAAAAGACAAACAAAGGCGAATGAAAACATTACCTACGTGGTGGACATAATGATATTTTTGTTGTTGCTGTTGTTGTTGTTGCATCTTTCAGGAATAGTAAATTGACCACAGTCCTTCCTGCTCCAGGGAGCGTAAACAACCTTAACTCCATTGTGGGTTGTCCTTTCTGCCCAGTGGCCTTTACGCAATTACATCTGCCAGGGAGCAGTCATGTCCCTAGAATGCCCTGTGCGTGCCTGCACCCTATGTGAACACAGTGATGCGGGACTGCTCCCAGCTGGTTTATTCAGCAGTTGAGGACAGTACTTCTCTGGGTCCACCCGCATCTTTGGGTGTATCTTTTTCTTTTTTATTATTTTGCCCATTTTCAAAAGAGGTGATGCTAATGATCCAAACATTCATAGGGATGTAATACTAGTAGTAATATGTTTGGAACGATAATGAATAACAGACCTCAGGAAGAGTTCTAGCAAAAATAATAGTCTGGGTGATCATCAAGCTAGGTTTAAAAAGGGTTATTCGACTGTTGACCACATGTTAAGATCGGTCTAGTTGTCTTTTGATTGAACATTATATGTAGCTGTCATTCATTTTGAAAAGGCCTTCGATTCCACTAATAAATATCTTCTCTGGCCACTTATGATTAGAAGTAGTATTAAGGGTAAACTTTACAAATGTATCAGAAGCATGTATAAGGTAGTGAGAGCTCACGTTCTGTGGAGCTAAATTTACAGATTATATCAATTGTTCAGCCGGGGTTAAACAGGGCGATGCCTTTAGTCCAGTTTTATTTTCATTGTTCATCAATGAGCAAGCAATTGTAACTAATAACGGGAGACACGGGGGGTAGTTGACTCTTGATGCGTTTGAATTGTTTATTCTGTTACTGGCTCATAATGTGATTCTGATATCAGAGACAATTATTGGTTTACAGCCCATATGAATAGTATGCACCGCTCAGCTATATCTCTCCGGCTGAGGGTGGCTTTGTCTAAACGTGACATCATGGTATTTTGTGATATGGTTGTTTAAGCTGCAAGAGAACGATGGCTATGTAATAATGTTTCCATGCCTGCTATGAATGCTTACAGGTATTTGGGTTTTTTTTTCTATTCGTCTGAGTTTGTTTCTGCTTAACAAGTCCAAGATATTTCGTTCTTTGTTATCAATAGCTATGTATTATCAGCAGTACGTTGTTTGATGTATTTTGCAAGTTTTTTTTTTTTTAATCAAGTGCAGCCAACTGCACGTTATGGATCAGAATTATGGTGATTTGATCATGCTACTATGCATTGTGAATCTGTGCACCTTTTCGCTTTGAAAAATATTCTTGGTGTAAACAGCGGACGCCTAATGATCTTGTTTCTGACAAGACGAATAGAGCTCCTAGATAAATTGTTCATGCAGTGAACTGCAACCGCTATTGGCTTAATGTACTTTTTTTAATGAATCAAGTTTTATATTAAAACAAAATAACAAATTACAAATAAGGACGGCAAAACGCAGAAGACAAGAATAACAACCACAAAAGAAGATCATCATGATCATCATTATAATGATCATAATCATCCTCATCGTCATTATCCATTAATGAGCATTACACATAGTAATAGCCATTTAAGACAAAGACACTGGAAACGGGTTAAATAAATGAAAACAAAATGACAGAAGCAAGCAAATTAATTAATCAAAGAAAAAAAAAAACCGTTGCCATGTCATTAACAAGCCTTGAAAAATTAATGTATTGATCCAATAAAGAACAATATGGGAGCCACTGTGTGAGAAATTTTGTGACTAACATGTGAAAACAAGCAGCATACCTTTTTATTTCATACTTGGCTTTCAAATACACAATGAAAACTTAAAATAACGGTAAATCTTTGTCACATTTACATTTGTTGATATAGAATTTGGCTTGTAACAGAATTAAATCAAAAGTTCTATCTCTGATCTGAAATTAGTGTCACAGCCAAACAGGACAATATTTTCAATTCAGCATTAGATCCATATCTTTGCATTTTCTGTTTGCTATATTTTGATATTCTTGCCAGAAAGTTTGCACATGAGGGCAGTGCCCAGAACAGATGTTGAATATTTTCTCTTTTTCTCTCTTACAAAAGGAGCATTTTTCTGAATCTTCAACGCCATGTTTTGCAAAGGAATATTAGTTCCCAGTATTTTATTAATACTGCTAACCTGAAACATTCTAAACTTAACATCTTTTATCTGTCGGATTTTCTGAAACGTTTCAGCCCACATAGCATCCTTTGGTAATGTTTCATTCAATTTGTGGCAAAAAGTTGGCTCTGGGTGTATTGATCAGTAAATCGCAAATAAGGTGAGACACCCCTTGAAACTGGACACATCACATTTATTAGTTTACTTGACTCACCTTCTTCACAATATTTATTTCTATACCAACTTCTCTTTAATACTTTTTCACGGCACTAATATAACCGTTATATGTCATAAAATGTGTACTGATGTTATGCTCATTAGCAAAGGACTGGAGACTCAAAAAATGATGATTTTCATTAAAAGATTCCGTACGCAGAGAACACACCATTTTCGATCACGTTTTTCTATAAAACTAGACGTGCCCCCAATCTTTAAATTCGTGTTGCAAAAAACAAAGCTCTGAACAGAGTTCTTCTACAGTTTTGACACAATATTACCTATTTATTTATATGTTTTGAATATATCTCTCGAGAAGTTATTTATCTTATCATGCACAGATAAATCAGCCCCTAGTTTAGAAATAATTTCTTCTTGGTAATATGTTGAAAAAGTACTTTCTTCCACCTGATAAAAAAGTTCACGAATTCAAGTTAACTTCAGTGTATTTGTTTTCATATGCTTTGTGTTCCTATACCCCCATGCTGAATACTTTTCACATATGTTTTCCCGGTTAATTTTTGTCTTTTTTTTTAACCCATACAAACTTAAACATGAATTTTTGAATTTCATCAATTATGTAGTTTGGTGGGTTATTACAACATCCATAGATGGGTTAGTTCTGAAAACATCATGGATCATTTAAGTACTGCTACTCTGCCGAGCGGTGTTATCTGCCTCTCTAGCCAAGTTTTATACAATGTTCTTATTTCTGCAAACTTTTTCTTCGAGATTCATAATTTCGCATGGCTTAATGTACTTAGTATGGGTGAGTACAGGATACCTCATAGAGCTGATAATATACTATATGATCTTGATTGTAGAGGAAAAAATAACAGGGCTAGTAAATTACGTATATGTCTTATTGAATGCGGTTTTAGTTTGGTATGGCTGAATCAAGGTGTTGGAAACGATTTTCATTTTTTTTTTTTTTTTTTTCTTTGTTTGTTGTTGTTGTTGTTGTTGTTGTTGTTGTTGTCACATCTTCTGTGCCACTTCTGTGCATTGCTCCCACGGCGCTCCTTCGGAGCCGGCGTGAATGAGATCTCCCTCTGAAGGGCGCCACCACGTCTGTCCAACGACAGCCCCCATGAATTTGCCGATACGGGGGAGCCCAACAGAGGCCAAAGACGAGAAGACATCAAAACTGAGGTCACCATGAGAGTAGGGGGTAAGAATGAGGAGGATGAAGATGATGCTCCGGATTTCCATTCCAGTCTGAGACTGCATGACAGGGCTGTTCCCTACACTTTTTTTTTTGTTTTTGTTTTTTTTTTTTTTTTGTTTTTTTTTTGTTTGTTTGTCCCGGCGTCAACCTGGGCGAGAGATACAGACCCCTGCAGTGTTGGTCAGGAATTTTGAGCACCACTGTCAGAGACGCATCCATGTAGTGGATGAAACTCTACTGTATAGTTCCAGTCTTCCCATATAAGCCCGCAGCGAACTTAACTTTGGATTGGAGTCAATCGGGGCAGACAAATCCCACATGGCTCTGATTGGAAATCAGATTTACGACCTCCCAGCCGTGAGTCCGCGACTCTAAACCACTTCGCCACGGCGACTGCTCTCTCTCTCTCTCTCTCTCTCTCTCTCTCTCTCTCTCACACACACACACACACACGCGCGCGCGCGCGCGCGCGCGCGTGCGTGCACACACACACACACACACACACACACACACACACACACACACACAGAGTCGTCCAGCCAGGGTGTTGACGACAGCAAACCTGGCCGTGTCAGGCTCCACGGTCGACCAACACTCGCCTGCCACCTTCAGCACATAAGCCTGCCCCATTTGTCTCTCGTGTCGGAACTCTCTTGTGTCCGTGGAGGGCTGGCAGACCCTCTCATGGCGGCTGTCACAAACTATTAGTCGTGTCGCCTCTTTAACCTTACCCCTACCCCCCCCCCCCCCCCCCCCCTTCTGCCCCGACTCTCTCCCGCCTTACCCACAGCTACTCTGGTCTGCTCTCTGAATTGTCTAGTCTGTGAAGGGAAGGGAGACGGGGAGAGAGGAGGAGGGGGGGGGGGGGGGGTTGGAGGTTGGGAAGGGAGGGACAGACGTGTGTCTGTGGTCAGTTCGGTCACCAGCGCTTTTCGCTTTTTTTTATTTATTTTTTTTTTTCGGGGGAGGGTGGGAGATGGGAAAACGGTGGTTCATTTTTGACAACACATGTCTCTCCCTACTGTGGAAATGTCCTTAGGGGGCCAGAAGAGAGAGAGAGAGAGTTCTGCCTTTGTTGCCCAGTATCTTGTCTTTGTTCAGAAAGGTCTTCGCATTTTATTTCTAGTTACAGTTTGTGTGTGTGTGTGTGTGTGTGTGTGTGTGTGTGTGTGTGTGTGTGTGTGTGTGTGTGTCTGTGCGTTCTGCCTTTGTTGCCCAGTATCCTGTCTTTGTTCAGAAAGGTCTTCGCATTTTATTTCTAGTTACAGTTTTGTTTTGTGTGTGTGTGTGTGTGTGTGTGTGTGTGTGTGTGTGTGTGTGTGTGTGTGTCTGTCTGTCTGTGTGTGTGTGTGTGTGTGTGTGTGTGTGTGTGTGTGTGTGTGTGTGTGTCTGTGCGTTTCTGTGTTTCTGTGTCTGTGTGAGTGATTTGGCGGCCACACCATGAGACTATAAAAAAACTGTCCATAGTGGACACGATACATACTATCCAGAGTGGACACAAAACATGTTATCCAGGGTGGACACTATACATACTATCCAGAGTGGACACTAAACACGTTATCCAGTGTGGACACTATACGTACTATCCGGAGTGGACACTGAACATGTTATCCAGGGTGGACACTACACGTACTATCCAGAGTGGACACTAAACATGTTATCCAGGGTGGACACTATACGTACTATCCAGAGTGGGACATTAAACATGTTATCCCGAGTGGACACTATACAGACTATCCAGAGTGGACACAATACATACTATCCAGGGTGGACACTATACATAATATCCAGAGTGGACACTAAACATGTTATCCAGAGTGTATACTACACAGACTATCCAGAGTGGACACAACACATACATACATACATACTATCCAGGGTGGACACTATACATACTATCCAGAGTGGACACTATACAGACTATCCAGAGTGGACACTGTACATACTATCCAGAGTGGACACTAAACAGGTTATCCAGAGTGGACACTATACAGACTTTCCAGAGTGGATACTATACATACTATCCAGAGTGGACACTATACATACTATCCAGAGTGGACACAATACATACTATCCAGAGTGGACACTGTACATACTATCCAGAGTGGACACTAAACATATTATCCAGAGTGGACACTAAACAGGTTATCCAGAGTGGACACTATACATACTATCCAGAGTGGACACTATACATACTATGCAGAATGAACACTATACACTATCCAGAGTTACACTATACATGCTATCAGAGTGGACACTATAGATACTATCCATTGTGGACAGCATACATTCTATCCAGGATGGCCCCCATATATATATTATTCAGGGTTGACACTATACATACTATACTGAGTGGACGCTATACACACTATCCATGGTACACTGTGTATACTATCCCGGGGTGACACTATACCATCCAGGGTGGACACTAACATACTATAAAGAGTGGACACTATGCCGTAGGCATGGTATACATGGTAGACACTATATATAATATCCGGGGTGGACACTTTACATACCGTGCAGACATATTATCAAGACTGGACACTATACATATTATCCAGAATGAACATTGTACATACTATCCAGGTTGGACACTATTCGTATTATCCATTTTACATACTTTCCAGGGTGGACACTATATATACTGTCCAAAGTGGATAATATGCATACTATCCAGAGTGGACACTACATGTACTATCCAGAGTGGACACTGTACATACTATCCAGAGTGGACACTGCACCTACTATCCAAAGTGGACACTGTCCATACTATCCAAAGTGGACACTATACAAACTATCCAGTGGACCATATGCATACTATCTGGAGTGGACACTATACACTCTATCCAGAGTGGACACTATACATACTATCCAGAGTGGACACTATACATACTATCCAGGGTGGACACTATACATACTATCCAGAGTGGAAACTAAACATACTATCCAGGTTGGACACTATACATACTATCCAGAGTGGAAACTAAACATACTATCCAGAGTGGACACTATACATACTATATAGAGTGGACACAATACATACTATCCAGGATTGAACTATACATACTATCCAGAGTGGACACTATACATACTATCCAGAGTGGACACTATACATACTATCCAGGGTGGACACTATAATACTGTCCAGAGTGGACACTATACATACTATCCAGGGTGGACACTATACATACTATCCAGAGTGGATACGATACATACTATCCAGAGTGGACACTATACATACTATCCAGAGTGGACACTATACATACTATGCAGAATGACACTATACACTATCCAGAGTTACACTATACATGCTATCCAGAGTGGACACTATAGATTCTATCCATTGTGGACAGCATACATTCTATCCAGGATGGCCCCTATATATATATTATTCAGGGTTGACACTATACATACTATACTGAGTGGACGCTATACACACTATCCATGGTACACTGTATATACTATCCCGGGGTGACACTATACCATCCAGGGTGGACACTAACATACTATAAAGAGTGGACACTATGCCGTAGGCATGGTATACATGGTAGACACTATATATAATATCCGGGGTGGACACTTTACATACCGTGCAGAGTGGACACTAGACATATTATCAAGACTGGACACTATACATATTATCCAGAATGAACATTGTACATACTATCCAGGTTGGACACTATTCGTATTATCCATTTTACATACTTTCCAGGGTGGACACTATATATACTGTCCAAAGTGGATAATATGCATACTATCCAGAGTGGACACTACATGTACTATCCAGAGTGGACACTGTACATACTATCCAGAGTGGACACTGCACCTACTATCCAAAGTGGACACTGTCCATACTATCCAAAGTGGACACTATACAAACTATCCAGTGGACCATATGCATACTATCTGGAGTGGACACTATACACTCTATCCAGAGTGGACACTATACATACTATCCAGAGTGGACACTACACATACTATCCAGAGTGGACACTATGCATACTATCCAAAGTGGACACTATACATACTATCCAAAGTGGACACTATCCGTTATGTCTTGAGTGGACACTATACATACTATCCAGGGTGGACATTATGCATACTATGCAAAGTGGACACTATACGTACTATCAAGGCTGGACACTCTACATGCTATCCAGAGTGGACACTGCACATATAATTCAGAGTGACACTATACATACTATCCAGAGTGGACTCTAAACACATTATCCGGAGTCGATTCTACATATACTATCCATGGTGGACATTCTACATACTATTCAGAGTGGACATTGTATATACTATGCAGAGTGGACACTATACATACTATTCAGGGTGGACACTATACATACTATCCAGAGTGGACACAATACAAACTATCCTGAGTGGATCCCATGCATACTATCTGGAGTGGACGCTAGACATACTATCCATGGTGGACACCATACGTACTACTATCGAGGGTGGACACTATGTATACTATTCAGAATGAACCCTGTACACACTATCGAGGGTGGACACTATACATGCTATCCAAAGTGGACACTGTACATACTATCCAGAGTGGACACAATACATACTATCTGGAGTGGACACTACACATACTATCCAGACTGGACACTATGCATACTATCCGGAGTGAATACTACACATATAATCCAGAGTGCACGCTATATACATACTGTCCAGAGTGGACAATAAAAAACATTTTCCAGAGTGGATTCTACACATACTATCCATTGTAAACACTGTACATACTATCCAGAATAGACTTTATACTTACTATACAGAGACATTATATATACTATCCAGAGTGGACACTATACATACTATCAAGCGTGAACACTATATATACTATCCAGTATGTATACATACTAACCATGGTGGACACTATACATACTATCCAGAGTGGACGCAATTCATACTATTCAGGGTGGACACTATACACACTATCCAGGGTGGACACTACACATGCTACCCAGAGTGGAGACTATATATACTATCGAAAGTGGACATTATATACTATCCAGAGTTGGCACTCTACATACTATCCAGAGTGGACAAAATTTCCAGAGTGGACACTATAAAAACTATCTATAGTGGGTACTATACATCCTCTCCATCTTGGACACTATACATACTATCCGGGGTGGACACTATTTATACTATCCAGAGTGGACACTATATATACTATCCAGGGTGGATACTACCCGGGGTAGACACTATATATATACTATCCAGAGTGGACGCTATGCATACTACCCAGAATGAACACTATACATACCATCCACAGTGGACACGATACATACTATCCAGCATCGACACTATACCATCCAGAGTGAACACTTTACATACTATCCAGAGTGAACTCTCTGCATACTTTCCAGGGTGGACACCATACATACATATGCAGAGTGGACACTCAATTTACTATCCAGAGTGGACACTATAAATACTATCAAGGGTGCACACTGTATATGCTATCCAGAGTGGACACTATACATACTATATACTATCCAGAGTGGACACTATACATACTATCCAGAGTGGACACTATACACACTATCCAGAGCAGATACTATACATACTATCCAGAAGTGGACACTATACATTCTATCCATGGTGGACACTATATGTACTATCAGACCACACACTATGTATACTATCCAGGGTTGACTCTATACATACCATCCAGAATAGACACTATATATACTATCCAGAGTTGACACTATAAGTACTATCCAGAGTGGACACTATATGTCCTATCCATGGTGGACACTATACATACTATTCAGGATGGACACTATACATACTCTACAGGGTGGGACACTACACATACTCTACAGGGTGGACACTATACATACTATCCAGAGCGGACACTACACATACTGTACAGTTTGGACACTATATATACTATCCCGAGTGGGTACTACATGTACTATCCAGGGTGGACACTATACATTCTCTCCAGAATGGACGCTATATGTACTATCCATGGTGGACACTATACATACTATCCAGAGTGGACACTATGAATGCTATCCAGTGTGGACACTGTACGTACTGTACAGGGTGGACACTATACATACTATTCAGACTAGACACTATACATACTATCCAGAGTGGACACTATGCATACTATCCAGGGTGGACACTATACATACTACTCCAGAGTGGATACTATACATTCTGTCCATGGTGGACACTATTCATACTATCCAGAGTGGACACTGTACATACTATCCAGAGTGGTGGATACTATACATACTATCTAGAGTGGACACTGTACATACTATTCAGAGTGGACACTATACATACTATCCATGGTGGACACTATTCATACTATCCAGAGTGGACACTATACATACTATCCATGGTGGACACTATTCATACCATCCAGAGTGGACACTATACATTTGATCCATGGTGGACACTACTCATACCATCCAGAGTGGACACAATGCATACTTTTCAAGGTGAACACTATACATACTGTACAGGGTGGACACTGCACATACTATCCAAGGTGAACACTATACATACTGCACAGCGTGGATGCTGTGACTATCCAGGGTGGACACTACATATACTCGTTAGGTTGGACAATATTTATATTTTACAAGGTGGACACTATACATACTGTACAGGGTGGACACTATACATATCGTACAGGGCCGGTGGACACTATACATGCTGTACTGGGTGGACATTATACATACTATGCAGACTAGATACTATAGATACCATCCAGGATGGACACTATACATACTGTACAGGATGGACGCTATACATACTGTACAGGATGGACACTATTAATACTGTACAGGATGGACACTATACATACTGTACAGGATGGACACTATACATACTGTACAGGATGGACATATGCATACTGTACAGGATGGACACTATACATACTGTACAGGATGGACACTATGCATACTGTACAGGATGGACACTATACATACTATACAGGGTGGACACTACACATACTGTACAGGATCGACACTACACATACTGTACAGGATGGACACTACACATACTGTACAGGATGGACACTATACATACTGTACAGGATGGACACTATACATACTGTACAGGATGGACACTATACATACTATACAGGGTGAACACTATACATACTGTACAGGATGGACACTATACAGGATGGACACCATACATACTGTACAGGATGGACACTATACCTAATGTACAGGGTGGACACTATACATATTATACAGGGTGGACACTATACATACTGTACAGGATCGACACTATACATACTGTACAGGATGGACACTATACATACTGTACAGGATGGACACTATACATACTGTACAGGATGTTCACTATACATACTGTACAGGATGTTCACTATACATACTGTACAGGATGGACACTATACATGCTGTACAGGATTGGCACTATACATACTATACAGGGGTGACACTATACATACTGTACAGGATCGACACTATATACATACTATACAGGGTGGACACTATATATCATATCCAGGTTGGACTCTATACATACTATCCAGGTTAAACACTTTGCGTGTAATCCGGATTTGACGCTATAAATACCATCCAGAGGGGACACTAGCTGTTCATTCTGCTGGGTTTGTTGACGCATCTGATTTTTTGTTCTATTGTTCATGGATTGAAATTTTTTTGTTTTTTGGTTTTTGGTTTTTTTTGTGTGTGTGTTTTTGTTTTTTTAGGGGGGGGGGGGGGGGGTGTGATAGAGGGAGGGGGGGTATTATTAGTTGGTGTTGAAACTGGGGCTGAAAGCTGAGGGGAATGCCTGGCGGCCTTAACACCGCACAGTCCTATCTGCCAGGGGTATGTCAGTAGATTGGTTAACATGTTGTCAATCTAATGGACATCTTTTACACAAGTGAATAGTTACTTTACGTTATTGCTTCCGATGCTTTTTCACAGAACAGAATTGTGTTTTGTTTTGTTTTGTGTTTTAACACGGTGACAGCCGTTAAAAGGCTTTGTGTGCTCGGCTTGGCTGAGATGATAAAACTCGATGAGAATTTTTATTTTAAAATATCTCTTTGTCAAGGTCAGTGTTCACAATTGCAGTCTTAATATTCATCATCCACAACACGAACATTTCAGACTATTATTGTAAAACAAACTTGTTGAAAAGTATCTAGCAAAGGTTAGCGAAGACATGAGGGCAACAGTCGTCAGCTGAAATGCTTCAGACTGTTAGCACCCAAAATGTCCAGACCCAAGTTTTCGTTAGAGAACATGCGGAACATGGAGCCATTCTGAATTGGAACATGATCGAAGTTGGCGTAGAAGGGGGGGGGGGGGGGGGGGGGGGGGGGGGGGGGGGGGGGGGGGGGGGGGGGGGGACGGGGGGACGGGGGGGGGGGGGGGGGAACGGTATGAATAACTTCTAAATTATATTAAGATCAGCGTCTGTAATGAAAACAAGCGTATGCTGATTTGGAAAGGGGACAGAAAACTACTGTGTCGACGACTTCTGAGTACTGGAGACTGAAACAGACTCCACATAAATGCCAAAATACAATGAACATATGAAACAGGATGTAAGCCACGCTGACCTGATACCATATGAAAAACGTCTTCCTCAGAAGTCACAATCAACAGAACACCACCAACAACAAAAATGCACAAAGCTCTATTCCCCCATAGCTGTCTCCTACTGACCGCCTGTCTGGGAGTACTGTTTTGTGCTTTCCTTGCCTAAGAATCTCGCCAAGTTAATGCCATTATCAGATAATTTTGGAAAGAGTTTTTAACTTAGAAATTACTTCAAATTCTGAGAGAGAGAGAGAGAGAGAGAGGAGAGAGAGAGAGAGAGAGAGAGAGAGAGAGAGAGAGAGAGAGAGAGAGATGTAAATAAAAAGAATATGCATTCAACAATGGTGAAAGTTGTCAATCTGCTGACCTTAACCTTCTGTTGATAAGAAGAGATGAACTGGGATAATTAGAAATAAGAATGCATTCACTCACGGACGACCACCTGATAGAACTATCATAGATAAACTCGGGTGGTGCGACTGAGGCGTAGTCTTATTGGTATTTAGCGTTAAAAAACAGTAATATTATCGATACGAAGTGTTGTTAAACGTAGAAGTAATATCATATATCGTTATTGATACGTCACGCTGATGAAAGTGGTGATAATAATACAGGGTACTATTGGCACTTGGCGTTTTTGACGCATAGCGTTTTGGGTAAGTCACGCTAATGAACTAAATGATGATTATAGGTAGCATTGTTGAAACATTTCTATTGACACGTAGCGGTATTGGTACGTCACACTAATGAACGCAGTGATAACGATAGGTAGCACTCTTAACACGATGACACGTAGTGCACTAGTGCCAGTGACTCGTAATTCTATCGACTCGCATCTCCTTTTACTCACAAGTGCTCTGCAAATTCTGATAACTATATCATTCTCGCCAGCTATCAACTCTTTCTTAGCAAGCCAGCTTGAGGTACGACTCATTACGAGCACCAATGGAACTTGAGGCTCGTTCTAAGATTGTCCTTTCATGGACGTAGCACGAAAATGCGTACGGCCCCGACTAAACAGTTCTGAAGGGGTGAAACTAGCAGAGCTACATACATTTTGGATTTTGTTTACTTTGTTTTGGTGACAAAAAAACATTAGCCGAGATGGTGCTCACACGGATTGTTGCAAGTTACGGTTTAAAGCCCCTTAACCTGACAGACTTAGTGGCATGAACTGTTCAGGGTTCACTTTGTCTGAAACAAGGTATTATTGTAGGTTGAGCTTTACCGTCTCTTTCCGCTGCCGTAACTTGCCCTGAGGAGAATCAGGTATCCATTGTCTCTGGACGGGTACGGGAGGTTTCAAGCCGTTAAAATCAGACCCTATAAATGGAAGGAACTTACAGCCGTCAGTTCCACAGGCGAACACACTGGAGCCTATGACTACTAATCCCGTAGGGAAATGTTTTTCTTCTTTTTCTGCCATCGGCTTCGTGAAGAGAGTCATCGGGGTCCGTACTGAAGAACTGCACAATAGATTCCTACAGCTCTGTCAGCTGTGTATGTAAAGGTTTTTATTTTTGTGCATTCATCCACGTATTAGGCCATCGTGGTGTTGGTTTATTTGTTTGCTTGCTTGTTGTTGTTGGTTGGTTTGGTTTGGTTTGGTTTGATTTTTTTTGTTCCCTTTCCCTCCGTCTTCCTACGTCAACAGTTCCCTGAGGGATTGTTTAAAGCAAGGCCATTGGATCTTGTTACGTGGCAGCATCAGCGTAGTTTTCGCTTCTAAACTGATGTCAAAAGATCTTCATATGGTCCCATAGGATGCTTGATGGTTTGCCGCATTTGTCATTGGTGATATGATCAGTATATCTGATGTTTAGTATCTTGCCGTGACACCTCATTTTCAGGGTATTGATTCTTCTTTTCAGATGCTGCGTCCATGTTGCGTATGCATACAGGAAGTTAAAGATGGCAGCGCACGCAGGAGCTTATTCTTGAGACTGTTTATAAAGTTCGATCAAAATTGTGGGTTGTTTTCTTGGCAATGCGCGTAGAAGGGGTATTTTTACGGTGTGCACAAATTGTTCGCCGTCGCGTTGTGTAATTCGCGCCCAAGAAAGAGATGCAACCTTAGCTGCACTTGGCAGCGTTTCAATACCAAAATGGCGTCTTAGGTCCCGCCGTTTTCGTATTGAACACCAAAACGGCGGGACGTAAGACGCCGTTTTAGTATTGGGCACCGTTTTCGTATTGGCATATGAAAACGGCGCCCAGTACGAAAACGGCGCTTCTCGTACCAGCCGTTTTGGTATCCTGACCGATCTTAAAGGACCTGTTTTCGTGCATCTGGTTCAAATCTCAATATCTGCTTTTCTCATCACCTTCCCTCATTTGTCGACACGAAAACTTGATCACCAGTGCTCTTTTAACATCAATCATGCGAGAAAAGCAGATATTGAGATTTGAACCAGATGCACGAAAAAACAGGTCCTTTAAGATCGGTCAGGATACCAAAACGGCTGGTACGAGAAGCGCCGTTTTCGTACTGGGCGCCGTTTTCATATGCCAATACGAAAACGGTGCCCAATACTAAAACGGCGTCTTACGTCCCGCCGTTTTGGTGTTCAATGCAAAAACGGCGGGACCTAAGACGCCATTTTGGTGTTGAAACGCCGTTTTCGTATGCCAATACCAAAACAGCGTTTCAATACCAAAACGGTGCTCTCTACAAGTCCTTCTGACTTCTTTCGAGTTGTTTTGTCTTCAGAGGCTCGCGCGCGCGCGCACACACACACACACACACACACACACACACACACACACACACACACATACACACACGCAGGGAGAGAGAGAAGGGGGTGGGGGGGGTTCATTGTATAAGTTATCAAATATGTTCTTTTCAGAAATCAAGAAATTCTTGAAAGAAAATTACTCTGAGCTGAATAAAACGCAAAATTTTTAGAACAATATGATTCCAAAGAAAACAGATTCCGAAGAGTTTAAAAAATGTCCAAATGTCCGTAGAAATATAGAAGAAAAAGAAACACCCAAAGGTGTTGGGGAGGACCCAGAGAAGCACTGTCTCCACCTGCCTTTTGAGCAGTCCTGTACCACCCTTGGAGCCTGCGCTGTGTTGACGATGAGTACAGGCACGCGCAGGACACTCCATTAAGATATCAAGGGACATAACTGCTCCTGAACAGAGGTAAATCAGACTACAGGATGCAACTCATAACAGCCTTAAAGTAGCATCCCCATGGGTGTACCAGCCCGTATTTCATGACTGCAGAGCCCACCGGCGAAAAACACCACCCTCCAGCTGTCGAGTACACCCCACAGACCCAACCACACCCCTGCCCATGGACAGATGAAGACAGCGCCACTCCAGACACAGCCAAGCTTTCGCCATACGGTCTTATGTGCCCTCAAGAGAGAATCCAAAATTTGTAGTCTTTCCCACTGTCAACAGGACTTTTCCTGTGGTCAGTGGGTCTTTCCTCACCGTCACTGGACCTTTCTCCAGAGTCAGCCTAGTTAAGGCAAAGAAGAAAAAGAAACACCCGAAGGTGCTGGGGAGGACCCAGAGAAGCACTGTCTCCACCTGCCTTTTGAGCAGTCCTGTACCACCCTTGGAGGCCTGCGCTGTGTTGACGATGGGTACAGGCACGCGCAGGACACTCCATTAAGATATCAAGGGACATAACTGCTCCTGATCTGAAGTATGATAACGTTTTCAAATCTGAGCTGTTAAAAACGGCACGTTTTACCCTTCGTTTTGTGACGCGAAAAACAAAGCAAGAAAAGATGAGATAATGTAAAATAATGTTTTGTGTTTGTCTCTTTTGTTCCAGCGGACAACAACTGCTCAGCTTGCAAACACCCTGCAACTTACGAGGCCATCATCGACAACTACTGTCGGGCAGAGTTCGGTAAGCTAATACACAGCGGGATTTGGCAAATCTAGTCCTTTTATCTATGAGGTCTCCTTTTTATTTTATTTCAGTAGCCTTTCTTTGTAGATGTGTACCTTTCTTTAACATATGATAATATTTTTGGGTTCATTTATAATAATAGTGATTAATCCAACAGATGGTTAAAATCAGGTTATTTTTTCTAACCTATTGTGAGATTTTACTCTTTGATCTTTTCAAATTCAGTAGTTGCTTGCTTGCTTAAATATGTGTGAGGGTATGAACTTTTTTTAAAGTATATGTGTCGATCTTGTTTTCTTCGTAATAAGGTGAGGGTTGACTGTGACCGTATGCGTTCAAAGGGCATCTGCATTGATGAAGTGTTCCCCTCTCTCTCTCTCTCTCTCTCTCTCTCTCTCTCTCTCTCTCTCTCTCTCTCTCTCTCTCTCTCTCTCTCACAAGTACACACAAGTATCGGGCCTATGTATGTATCTGTGTGCGCGCATGTGTGTGCATTTGTGTGTGTACAGAGAGAGGCCTGTCTGTCTGCTGTCTGTCTGTCTATTTTAATTGCTTAGGGATTTCTTTTAACTGGTGACTGTTTTCTGTTCTTTTTCTTCTACGTTGTGCACATTTTGACCCACTACAGTCTGCGGAACGTTCGTCAGAAAGCGAAGAAGATAGCATAACAGCCCGCGTGACCGAGCCCGCGTGACACAGGAAGAAATGCTCTGGAATCGAGGCTCAAGTGCTCTGGCGCTAACTCAAAGGGACAACACTGGGAGAGAGTGCATGCTTCTAGAAGCGTTCCATTCCAACCCGTACCTCTAAGAGTTAAGTAGAGAGCACACAACACAAAAAGAGAGAGAGAGAGAGAGAGAGAGAGAGAGAGAGAGAGAGAGAGAGAGAGAGAGATTAGGTTCGGGGAGTGGAGACAACGGTAAAAGAGAGAAGGAGGTTGTTGAACATGGACAACAAAAAGAATGAATACTTGTAAATCAAAGATGAAAGTAGTGTTATAATAACGACAATTTTAAATGGGAAAGAAAGAAAGAAACGAAAACATTTGTCCAGAAATACGAGGCTAATCAGCACAACAGTCTTCTTGCCTGCAGAAAACTGGAAGAAGAACAACAAAACGCATTAAGTACAATAGACAAAACAGGCTAGCAATTTTTTATTATAATCATTGTTTGCGATCATTAGACTGATACCATGATAGCATGAGCAGATGTTAAACTGAAGAAGAAGTTGAAAACCCAAGAATGATAACTGCTTGCAAAAGTAAGGATAAGAAAAAGAACAACAACAAAAATCGATTTATGTTTCAGAAGCCGAACAAAAGTGCGAGTAAAAGTACAAAAGAGGGGAAAAAATGAATTTCTTTTGCCAAGAAGAATAAGAGACAAAAACTTCGAACTAAATCTCATGATCTCATTGTGTCTGGGGACCAAATATTTATCTTCAGTTTCAGGAAAGCACTCGGGTTTGTTTAAGACGAAGATAATGATTTCAGGGAAGACAGGCAGGAAGAAAGTAGCGTTTGTTTAAAATGACGATAATACTGTTTACCAAGCCCTTACAATTCAGCCGGCGTTGCCCGACTCCCAGACTGTGCCATTTTCTAAACAAGAGCTGGGATGTGCGCACGGCCTGTCAAGTGCAGAGAAGATGGTAAAGCTGCACTGACGCTCTCTCTTTCCGTCAGATTTCACCGCCATAGTTTTGTCCCGGATACTTTCAGATCTTGGATTCTAATTTGGCGCCCGACCCTCCATCCCTCACACAATGTATTACTTCATTACGATCATTTGTGCCATTGATTGATTAATTCATACATTTACTCATTCATTCAATTACTTATTGATTGATTCATTCATTCATTATCCATTATTTCTTTGCTTACTTACTTATTGTTAGTGCAGTGAATGCCGTTATCCTTGACATACGTACCGCTTTTATTCACTCTTGTTCCTCTGTTCTAAATTTTCGTCGTCTTCTTCTTCTTCTTCTTCTTCTTCTTCTTCTTCTTCTTCTTCTTCCTTTTTTTCTTTTTTTTTTTTTTTTTTTTTTTTTTTTAGTTTTCTGTGACGAATTCTCGACCGCTGAGTCGATGAAAATAGACCATAATCATTTTCAAAAATCTTTTTTTCATTGTTCCAATCGATCTGAATCTCCTTTTTTCTGTGTTATCTTTATGGCATTGCATCCACGCCACTCATTCAAAGCCCCCTGTCCACAGCCCCGGCACGGCAGGGAGCAGTCAGTGGAGACACTGCACTGCACGCTGCACAGCCGTCGAGTCACTTCGGTGGTGTACAATTGTGTGTGTGACAGTACAAAGTGTTCGCAGAAGCAAAGTGTCCGCATGCGCCACAGTGTGTCTGTTCTGATCAACCTACTAATACTGACGACAATCAATTGCTCAGTCGCGGAGCCGGCGCGAGTTAGCTGTCCCTCTGGAAGGCGAGTGACACCATGTCCGTCCAGCGACAGCCCCCATGGACTGGCCGATACCGGTGAACCCGACAGAATCAAATCAAGGGAGTAAAAATGGAGAGGATATTGAAACTGTGGTCAACATGAGAGCAGGGCATGAAGGTCCACAGAATTTGAGTCTTTTTTTTTAATGCTGATCGATGAGGTTTAGAATGATGAACATGATGCTGCAGATTTTCATTCCGGTCTGAAACTGCATAACAGGGCTGTATTCTACGATTACTTTCATATCATATCCCGGCGTCAACCAGGCCCGAGAGATACAGACACCTCAAGTGTTGGTCAGGAAATTTCAGCAACACTGTCAGAGACGCGTCCATTAACTGGATAAAACTCGACTGTATGGTCCCAGTCTTCCAAGTTGACGCATAGTAAACTCAACTCTGAGTAGGAGCGGGTCGGAACAGAAAAATCCCACAAATAAATGGGTGTGATGGGAACCCACGACCTCTCAGCCGTGAGTCCGCGATGCTAACCACTTCGCCACGGTGTCTGGTCAGTCTATCTTGTGCGTCACGCACGTACACCCGCGGTTACAAATCCGTACACATGCATGCATTGAGTTCTCAAAATTAGAGAAATGAGCTAAAAGGGATAGGTGGAAGGAGGGGTGGGGGGGAGGGAGACTGAAAGAGAGAGAGAGACACTGTGAAGCTGTTTTGACAAATTATATAAAATTATTTCTAATTGAGATGCTTTAAAGTTTTTGTTCTGTGTTACTGCACAGAAGAAACGATGAAGTGTATGTGTAACGGTGGTTTGGCGGAGAACGCACTGGCCTGAAGGCTGTTCTTTACTGAATGAGCTTAGGATCGCACACCAGTTCGTCTAGTTAGCTATCTTTGCGCGTCCTTGTCTTTTTTCCGATTGCGCGATCATTTGGTCCTGGATCTGCGATCGATGGCTTTGCGAAAGTTGTCGATGCTATGCTCGCGTAGGAATAAAAAAAAATCGCTCATCATATTCTGGAAACTCTGAGTTTGTTCAAAGGGAAGTAATCATCTGAAAGTTCTTCTGGAACAGAAATGAAGTTGTGAATGGTTGACAAACTCTCCTGTGATGAGCTTTTGTTTGTTGACCCAGTTTCTTGTCATTCTCGTTTTGTCAGAAAACAATGTGGTATGCCCGTAAGATTCAAATTCACAATGCTTTAGAAATTATTTAGTATAGCTCTGGACAAATATGTTGCAAAATTCAGTTTCTCAGCGTACCGAAAATAGTGTCAAGCTCTTTAGAGCTGACAGTGTAGTTTGGTCCAACACCAAAGAGCAATATTCTGCAAGTTGGATGATCTTGCTTGAGAAAAGTTCGTTCAGACTTCAATTAAAGATGAGTCTGAAGTTGGTGGTAATCCAGCGATCACTGCAAACAAGATCGTGAACTGTGGGCTTTGGTTTGTCATCAGTTCGCGATCTGCATACGTGAACCAATAGCTTGTTACAACTGAGAACGAACTCAAGAATCCCGTTTGTAAGGTTCGGATCTCTTTTTATCTCCGGGTTTCAATTTATATCCCCCTCTCAACTAGACTTTCAATTCTGGCCTCAGGGCTATCATTTTTTCTTCTTCTTCTTCTTCTTCTTCTTTCTTCTTCTCTTTTTTTTCTCTTTTTCTATTTTTCTTTCTATATTCTTTTATTGGGGGGGGGGGGGGGGGGGGGGGGTCCCTCGGACGAGATAGTTAACATAAGAAACAGCCACTTTGACAGGGAAACAAAAGAAAAATAGCAAGACCTAAATTGAAGGACACTGGGGAGAGCTCAGACTTCCACCAAGGTAAAATGGATTTGGGATCCGCCCTTCGATCCGGAACCGCAAAAAAGCAAGAAAAAAATGGATGGTGTATTTGTGTTTATGTCACATAGGTTAAACAAAATGAAAAAGAAAGAAAGAGGGTCGATGGGTAGACTTTCACTATTTATTAGAAGACGTCTGTGAACAAGGCAGTTTATGGATGTAAACGTAATTATTTCTCGTCAAAAGAAGTGATTGTAGATACAAACTGATTAAGCGATTTCCATGTACATTTTCCTACACGATCTGGAAAAGACGAACTGTCAATGTTTTTATCACTGGAGAGTGAGCATACTTGATGCAAACATGTCACGCCATAGATCAGCTTCGTGAACCTTAACTTTACAGGATTCATGTTCAACAGAAAATGTATGATCATTTTGATGGCTGGATTGACGGATCAAAACCAAGTGTAAATGACATGTTACTGGCGTTATGTACTGTCTTTCCACATGGCTCATTTAATTTCCATTGATAATGTTGTGCGTAATCCTTTTATAGACGACCAGCCGCCGTGGCGAAGTGGTTAGCGTCGCGGACTCCTGGCTGGGAGGTCGTGGGTTCGAATCCCATCAGAGTCATGTGGGTTTTTTCTGCCCCGACCGGCTCCTACCCAGAGTTGAGTTTGCTGCGGACTCAGTTGGGAAGACTGGGACCACACAGTCGAGTTTCATCCACTTAATGGATGCGCTTCTGAGAGTGTTGCTCAAATTTCCTGACCAACACTGCAGGTGCCTGTATCTCTCGGGCCTGGTTGACGCCGGGATATATTATGAAAGGAAGCGTAGAGTACAGCCCTGTCATGTAGTCTCAGACTGAGATGGAAATCCGTAGCATCATCTTAATCATCCTCATTCTCATAGATCATTAAAAAAAAAAAAAAAAAAAAAAACGTCTAAAAAAAAAAAAATCCTTTTATAGACACATTTTATATATACATGTATAAATATATATATATATATATATATATATATATATATATATATATATATATATATCCGATCTAGCGGACGAAAGGCCTAGGAGCAGGCAATACAAATAGATCTGCCTTCGAGATGGATTACGATGGTTCTCTCAGGCAGCTAGTGAAGGGTTTTTCAGTATTTATAATATATTTCCCCATTTTCTTCTCTTTTTTTTCTAAAAGTTCAAATCTTTGCCAAGTCATTGCTATAATGATTGAAGAATTGTTAGCCTGCACTTGTTTTTCCCCACTACTTAATTGTTCAGCATCATATTGTTTGGTCAATTAGTGGGAGATTGCATCTCTTAGGAGATCCAAGTAAAGGTTGTTCTGCACAATTCTTAGCCACTGACAATGCTTGAGTTATTGAACAGCAGAGCTGACCACTCAGACTGTTCCATATCTTTTGATCTCCCTTGCATCCTTGAATGGATCCTCAAGCATAGACTCAAAGATTGTCCCTTTACATTTATACTGTTTGCATAATACTTTTAGTTTTTCGGCAACCTTTTTTTCCTCTCCACACTTTTGTGTTATTCCATTTACTATCCTTCACAGGCTGCTTTTGGGGTGCTGCTGGATTCTTTTTTGAACCCTTGGTGGTAAGAACACCACAGAATTATGGACTGTGGTGTGTCTCTATTTGACACCAGGAGCGCAGACACAATCAGCCATGTCTCCCTGATGAATCCGATCAGCGGACGAAAGGCCTTAGAGCAGGCAATACAAATAGATCTGCCTTCGAGAGGGATTACGATGGTTCTCTCAGGCAGCTAGTGAAGGTTTTTTCATTATTTATAATATATTTTCCCCATTTTCTTCATTTTTTTTCTAAAAGTTCAAATCTTTGCCAAGTCATTACTATAATGACTGAAGAATTGTTAGCCTGCACTTATTTTCCCCCAATACTTAATTGTAACAGTAAACAAGTGCGGTAACTTCTGCTCCCACAAGAAAACCCAACACAGAGTAACTTTTATTCAAGACTGGCACAGCCCATATATATGTATATAGATTAAAAGACTCAGATCTCCCAAGGGACAGGGCACCACTCCACAGCAAGAAACAGAACAAAACGTTGCGCAGAAGACAACACAGATAATAAAACAATTCATATGCTCCCCTTGTTCCTCCACCCAGGACTTCACTGCACAGCTTTCACCTTCTGGCTTGATCGCATTGTTTGTTTAGTTACAAAAGGATTATGTATTTCAGGTATGTAGATGAATATCATAGCATCTAGATGTATGAGTATTTTACAACAGACATTTCAGAATTCACAGTAAGATTGTGTATT
>JADBJO010016364.1:0-7500 GCA_016801955.1 Conus betulinus | reverse complement strand
GTACATTGGTGAATGCATACCTTTGTGCATGCGCTTGTGTATGTATGCGTGTGTGCGTGCGTGCGTGCGTGCATGTGTGTGTGTGTATGTGTGTTAAAAATTCGTCATTGATTGTTCCAAAGGGTTAATGCTCAACACAAACAAGAAGACGACCAATGAAACAGAAATATTAATGAGTAGACTTTGTTATCATGTTATTCCTGAGAAGTTCAAAAATAAAACCAGTGAGAACAATTCGTCAAATTCTGCTTCAGAGATTCTGATGCGCGAAACCTGACAATATATCAAAAAAAGATAATAATGTTCGTGAACAAGTTTCGTTTTACGCTGAACAAAACAGAACTCAGTACTCGAGAGGCCCTGTCAAGGTTGAAGAGCACTTTTTTTGGTGAGTGGAAATAATGAAATTAAGAATGAGAGGCCCTTCAAGGGTACTGAAAACTTTTTTGTTGAGTAGAAATCATGACATCATGAATGAGAAGCCCTGGCAAGGGTGAAGAACACTTTTTTTTTTTTTTTTTTTTTTTGAGTAGAAAATCATGACGTCAAAAATGAGAGGCTCTGTCAAGGGTGACAAGGAAAAAAAAAAGGAAGACGGAGGCAGTAAAGTATTGTTCACGATGGGAGAACAGGTTGTGACAATGCTGACTCTTCAACTAAACATAGACTGCGCCAGCTCACAATCTTTCACATGGACAGCCACGGTCCGAGACGGAACCTGACACACCTTTTCGTCTGAATAAACCTGTCCTACTTCAGCTGAATAATCCTCCCATTTAAAGAGACAAGGTCAACACAGGAACCCGTAACATGGGCAGCTCCAGTTTAGAATCGTCCGCATGTGACAACTGAATGAACTTCACCTGCTATACTTATACACCCTTCCACTTGAAATGGACTGCACCAACATGTGCAGAATCTGTCGTGCGTCTTCTGAAGAGCAAATTACACTTACTTCGCAAACCGTTTTGCAGAAAATGTACCCTGCCAACGTGGGAATAGTCTTAGTTTCAGATGGCAAAACCCCTAAAGAGCTCGATGCCTACCCACTCTCGGCTCGATAGAAATGATTTTATTTCATTGTTGCTTTTATTTCTGAAAAGAAGCCTGGATATGACATCTATATTGAGCTCTGCCAAGAGTGCTCACTGCACCACACTAGGACTGGACTGTGTTGAGGCCAAGACTGACATGATTACTTTGGTTCTGGAGAAAGCTGACAACTGATACCTTAGAATGAACAAAGGAATATTCTCTGTGTGTGTGTGTGTGTGTGTGTGTGGACAGACAGACAGACGGCCGGTCGGCGGCCGGACGAAAGGGTCGCAGAAAAGAGCGTAGATGAAACAAAAAATGTTGATAAAATGTGAAATTGTCAGCAATCCAAGATACAATTCTATTGTGATTTACAATGTGACAGGGATCTCTATGTGCCGATGTATAGCGACCTGTTCAACTCAAACACAGCGATACAGCTGTACTTCGGTCTGAGAGAGAGAGAGAGAGAGAGAGAGAGAGAGAGAGAGAGAGAGAGAGAAGGAGAGAGAGAGGGGGGGGGAGTCTATGTTGTTATGAGCTACGTTTTTCTTTTTTCTGTTTTCTTTTTTTGAATATCTAGTTTCTCACAGATATTTTTGACTGACTAGAAGACACAGAGGCTTTATTTGAGAAAGGTGTTTAAAAAAAAAGGGGGATCATGACCGGTGGGTAGCCTTGGCGGTAACTCACCCCCTCTCTTTCCCAAGTTGGCCTCATTTTCCGCCTTCAGTCACTCCGTTTTGAAACTGAAAGAGAGGGGAGAAAAAAAATATCAAGGCAGCAATACACATTGTCGCAAAGTGTTTTTCTCATATTGTGTCTTTGTTCGTTAACGTTTTCTCATCTGAACATTGAACAGATTTAGAGTCAGTACCAGGAGTATTACGATACTTGCAACATTGTGTGACGTTTTGTACAAAATTCCAAATTATTTTAACTCATTTTGACTTTAGCGCCCGGAAAAATATGTCATCTTGTGCACTGTGTTCACTTGTACGCGCACGATGCAGTAAAAGCTAACCCCTTTTCTCTGGTAAATGTCTTGGAATATTTCCTGTCTGAATCTTTTCCCGACACAATTGCTGTATGTTGTTTCAAATACTGGTATGGAGTATGTTTGTTTTTTTGCCCACATGGGTGACTCACACCACGACTGAAGCAACCCCACCTCTTCGGTCAGGTGGAGTTCGTCTTCCGGGACGAGCTGTCCAAATCCAACCAGGACCACTTCCCGGGGGTCTTCGGGCCGAGAAACTTGGATGGCTTCAAGAACATCCGCGAGGACTACACCACCAACGCCGTGCAGCGGTACAGGGGGGGGGGGGGGGGGGGGGGGGGGCAAGCCCAAGAGCCGCCATTTCTACACCAAGGAGGGCTTCCTGAAGGTTCTGCGTTCAAGGACACTGCCGCCCGCCGTGCAGCTACTGGACGACAGCGGGCGCTGCGTGGACAAGTTCTGCGTGGAGAGCAACAAGGATGGCCCCTTCTGGCCCGTGGAGAGTGTGCCGCTCTTCCCCACGCCCAAGTTCAAGTGGTGGGGTACCGTGGATCGGGAACCCCCGTACGCCCAGCTGCTACGTGAGTAGTTCTTGTGGGTTAGGGGTTCGAGTCTATGGTGCTGGTGGTTCTGAGGGTGTGTTTGTGGTGTGGTGGTGGTGGTGTGGTTTGATGGCGATGTGGATGACAATAATAATACTACAGCTGCTGCTACAGGAGGTCCTGGCTAAGGTAGTCGTGGTTTGGTTGATGTTGATGGCTTTGGTGAGGGTGTCGAGGGTGTTCGTGCTGCTGGTGATAACAGTGGAGGTTATGGTGATAGATGGTGGTGATAACAGTGGAGGTATGGTGATAGATGGTGGTGATAACAGTGGAGGTTATGGTGATAGATGGTGGTGATAACAGTGGAGGTTGTGGTGATAACAGTGGAGGTTATGGTGATAGATGGTGGTGATAACAGTGGAGGTTATGGTGACAGATGGTGGTGATAACAGTGGAGGTTATGGTGGTAACAGTGGAGGTTATGGTGATAACAGTGGAGGTTATGGTGATAGATGGTGGTGGTATATGGGAAGGAGGATGTCGAGGATGATAGTGCTGATGATGATGATGATGATGATGATGATGATGATGATGGTGGTGGTGGTGGTGGTGGTGGGGTGGTGGTGGTGATGATGATGATGATGATGATGATGATGATGATGATGATGATGATGATGATGATGATGATGATGATGATGATGGATGATGATGGTAGTGGCGATGAGGGTGATGAGGATGATGATGATGATGACGATGATGATGATGATGATAACTGTTATCGAGGTGATGAAGATCATGGTGATGATGGGAGTGGGTGATGATGAGAGGGACGATAGTGACAGTTGTGGTGATGATGGTGGTTATGATGATAGAGACGGTTTAAGTCGTGTGGAGGGGGATGGATATAGATACTCGTAATGGTGGTGGCTATGGCGACGATGTTGAAGATGAGGCGATGATGGGGTTGTGGTGTTCGTACTGGTAATGATGGGGTTGTGGTGTGTGCGCTGGTCTTCTTCTTCTTCTTCTTCTTCTTCGTTCGCCTCACAGCGTCAGCCCAGCCTCGTTGATAAATGTAGCCGTTTTTTCTCCAGGTCTTGTTGACAGTCGTGGAGCTTCGTGTGCAGCGGAGTCGGCGTTGGCCACACGGTTTCTCTCTCAGTCCCATGAGAAGGGGACAAGTCTGTAGGATGTGTTCTGGTGTTTGGTCTTCAAGACCACAGGAGCAGGAGGGGGAAGGCGCCAGCTTCAGCTTCCTATGCAGGTGGCCATTGAGTCGGCAGTGGCCAGTTCTGAGTCTCATAATGACCACCTGCTCCTGTCTCTCCAGAAGATGGAAGGCATCCCTTGTGGGTTGTGGTCGCATCAGAGCCTTCACAAGGGTCTTCTTCTCTGCGAAGCTGACGCTGTTGTCTGGTTGTTTTCCTCTGGCTCCGGTTTTGGCGAGCTGATCGGCTGCCTCGTTCCCTGGGACTCCGCAGTGGGCAGGTACCCATTGCAGGACTACTCGTCTACTTTTGGCGAGTTCCTGGAATTTCTCCCATTAGACGAGGAAATTGTCTCCTGCAAGGGCCCTCCAGGACGGACAGCGCATCAGAGAGGAAGACAACTTGGGTGCAGTCGCTCTGTGATTCATGAATCATGGAGGCTGCCTGCATGAGGGCCTGAACTTCTGCGGCATAATTGGAGCAGTGTTTCCCAGTTGGTATCCCTGCTGTGGTGGTGTGTCCCTCAGGTGACTTGATGAATACGCCCGCTCCTCCATCAGACACTGCGTTGCGTGGTTTGCTGAGCCGTCGGTGTACGCATGTACCCAGGATTCTTCAGGGTACTTCTCAGCAATCATGGCAAGTGTGAGAGTGCGTTTGACGATGTCATCCTGAGAGTCTCCTGAGGCAACCTGTGGGACTGTTGTGGAGATGTGAAGATTTGTGAAGTCTTCATTCCAGGGCTGTGGCAGATCAGAGGGGTCCAGTGGGTTGGCAGGTGGCAAGCCATCTTGATGCTCCCTGGCAAGACTCTTGCTTTCATGGATGAAGCTACTGCGTTTGAGACGATTCTTGGTCAGGTTCTGCATCCTCTTGTTCATCGGATGTTGAGGCAGGCACTTAAATTTCTCTGCCTGAACCATGGTCTTTGCGTCTCTCCTCTGGTGGAGGGGCTGTATGGCAGTAACCTCCTCCATGGCTTTTATTGGTGTAGATCGCATGGACCCGGTGATGATCCTGAGGGCTTGATTTTGGACCCCTATCCAGGGATTGCTGGTGGGTCTTCGCTGCTGTGTTGACCAAGCTGTTGAGCCATACTCAAGATGGGGCCTGACTGCTCCCTGGTAGACGCGCTTGAGTATTTGTTCGTTTGCTCCCCAGCTGGTTCCGGCTAGCTTCCGCAGAATGGCAAGCTTTCGTCTGGCCTTTGCTTCAGCTTTCTGGATGTGTGGTCGCCAGGTTTGCTTCTTGTCAAAGGTGACACCAAGATAGGTTGCCTCCTCTTCGTGTTTCAGGGCTGTGTCTCCAAGTTTGATGGGCCCAGCCTTTTGTTTTGTTGACAAGGTGAAGAGTGTTGTGGAAGATTTCTCCTTGTTAATTGCCACACACCACTTATCTCTGCCCATGCCGCCAGCTTGTCAGCCGCTTGTTGCATTCTGTATGTGGCAGTAGTGGCATGCTCTTCCTTGCACCACAGCACCAGGTCATCTGCATAAAGCAGCATGGATACCTTTGGGAAGTTCTTGGATGAGGTCATTAATGAAGACCAAGAAGAGTGTAGGCGAGAGGACGCCTCTCCTTGTGGGACTCCATGTCGCAGCAGTACTTTTTTGCCTTTTCGTCCGTTGACTGTGACTCTTGTTCTGCGGTTGTGGAGGGTAGGATCTGATCCAATGCAGCATGTTGCCAGCGACTCCACATCTCTGTGCAGTTTCACGAGGAGCCATCAGTCCAGACTTTGTCAAAGGCTTTTGTAGATCGATCCAGGTGGCAAAGACAAGCTTTTGCTCCTGGAACGCATCCTCGATTTCTTGGGAGAGGTAGGTGGTCTGGTCTTCTGTGCTGCGAAACTGTCTGAAGCCTGCCTGTTCAGGAGCCAGGATGTTTTCAGTCTCGAGATACCAAAGCAGGCGCTGGTTGACCATCCTCTCTAGGGTCTTGATGACGCAGCTGGTGAGGCTGATTGGCCTGTAACTGGCAGCCTTCTTCTTGTCCTTGCCTTTTTTTTTGAGGACAGGGATCATGATGGCTTCTCTCCAAACTTGTGCCAAGTCTCCAGTTTCCCAGCTCAGGGTTGAAGACCTCTAGAAGTTTGAGGGTGCTGTGCTGCCAAGGTGCTTCAGCATCTCGTTAGTGATCCCATCTGGCCTGGGGATTTCCGAGTTTTCAGTTTCCTCAGAGCTGTCTGGAGCTCATGGAGAGTAAGGGGCTGCTTCATGGGTTTCACGTTGGTGTCTTGTCGTCTCTCTCTCTGTTCTCTTCTTTGCTTCTCTTTGCTGAGGAGTGCTGACAGGTATAGTGCTCTCGCTTGCGTAGATATCAGCAAAGCGGTTAGCTGCGCATCTCCCTGTCAGCATCTCTCCATTCTCTTCCAGTGTAATGTTCTGGCCTTTGCTGTCCTCATCGTTGAGTTGGCCTACAACTCTCCACAGTTTTGAGCCACCTTTCTCAAGGTTCAGGGCTGCTGTCTTCTCTCTCCAGCTTTTGCGCCTGGCCTGGATCTTTGCCCTTGAGGAATTTGGCTTTTGTCTGCTGCAGTCGCAGGTGGTTCTCGTCCGATGGGTTGTTTTCTGCATCTTGTCTGGCCTCTGTCATCTCGTCCTGTAGCTCTTGAAGCTGGTTGCTCCAGTAGGGTTTGTACTCTTTCTGAGCACCACGTGGAATGGTCTCTTTGGCAGCCTGCAAGATGCTGGCGTTCAGGACTCTGACAACATTGTTATGTCTCTGCCTTGGACTTGAAGGTCCTTGGTGAGAACGTTGGTGCGGTGACTGAAAAGCCTCCATTTTGCCTTCTTGTAGTTCCAGCGTGCGGGCACTGGGCGACTGGCTGTGCTTTTGTTGATCTTCAGGAACTGGGTTTGTGGTGTTTGTTTGTGCTGGTGATGATGGGGTTTTGGGTTTTGTGCTGGTGATGATGCGGTTGTGGCGTGTGTGCTGGTGATGGGGTTGTGGTGTTTGTGCTGGTGATGATGGGGTTGTGGTGTTTGTGCTGGTGATGATGGGGTTTGGTTTTGTGCTGGTGATGATGGGGTTGTGGTGTGTGTGTGCTGGTGATGGGGATGATGGGGTTGTGGTGTGTGTGCTGGTGATGATGGGGCTGTGGTGTGTGTGCTGGTGATGATGGTGTTGTGGTGTTTGTGCTGGTGATGATGGGGTTGTGGTGTTTGTGCTGGTGATGATGGGGTTGTGGTGTGTGTGCTGCTGTGATGATGGGGTTGTTGTGTTTGTGCTGGTGATGATGGGGTTGTGTTTTGTGCTGGTGATGATGGGGTTGTGGTGTTTGTGTGCTGGTGATGGGGTGGTGGTGGTGTTTGTGTGCTGGTGATGATGGGGTTGTGGTGTGTTGTGCTGGTGATGATGGGGTTTTGGTGTTTGTGCTGGTGATGATGGGGTTGTGGTGTTTGTGCTGGTGATGATGGGGTTTGTAGTGTTTGTGTTGTGGTGATGATGGGGTTGTGGTGTTTGTGCCGGTGATGATGGGGTGTGGTGTTTGTGCTGATGATCGGTGTGTAGAATTTATTGTCCAAGGTGTCATCATAACAGTTTCGTCTACACGTTTCCCCTTTCCCCATGCCCCCTCCCTCCTACCCCCTTCCCCTTCACATTTTATGTAAATGTTATATCTCTAACCTTTGTTTGTTGGGGTTTTTTTTTCGTCCAGTAACTGGTCATTTTCTTTTTTCTACTTTCTTGCTAATGACAATCATGTTCATGA
>JADBJO010016363.1:32500-40701 GCA_016801955.1 Conus betulinus | reverse complement strand
AGAGCAAGTACAAATAGTGAGATGAGAAGCAAGTCCACAATTAAGCATAACATGTGATAATTTGAAATGGAAATGTACTAAAAAGTACAACAATTAGTATGTATAAAATCAGACGGTAAAAATGAATTGACAAAGTATGTACATAATTTGGAACACACCCACGCACGTTCGCAGAGAGAGAGAGAGAGAGAGAGAGAGAGAGAGAGAGAGAGAGAGAGAGAGAGAGAGAGAGGACAGACAGACAGACAGACAGACAGCAGACAGGCAGACAGAGAGAGAGAGAGAGAGAGGGAGAGAGAGAGTGAAAAAAGGGCACAACATATAATCATTTGTTTCATACATAGTAGAGCAGGAGATGAATCCGTTTCAGTCAAGCTTCCGAAGTGCTGTCCAGCACGCAGGTTGATGCCGTGAGCTGTTGCCTTTCCAGCCCTTGGAACCAAACTTCAATCGCTGTCAGACACACGTGAGTAGTTCAAAGAAAGGAAAAGAAGAAAAGGATTTCGCAGTAAGGAGCTTGTTGAAGAGGAGGAGTAGGAGGAGAAAATGAGAAAGACGAAAGAAGGAAGAGGCTGGAGCGGAGGAGGAAGAGGAGGAGTAGGAGGCGAAATAAGATGGAAGGAAGAAGGAAGAGGCTGGAGAGGGGGAGGAAGAGGAAAAGTAGGGGGAGACACAGGAAGAAGGGCAGAAGAGGAGCAGAGGAAGGAGAAAAGAGGAGGCGGGGCAGGGAAGAAGAAGGAAAAAGAAGAGGAAAAAACAAGAGGAAGTAGTGGAATTACTCACCAATTCCAGACAGAGTCAGCTACCTCCAGCTTGACATTTGGAAGACTCTCTCTGAAGCTATGACAGCACCATGTCCTCCTCTAAATGGTATGAGTTTATAAGAACTCTGTTCGTAGACGACAAATTACTCAGGTTTGCGTTGTGGTTTCTCTTGAAGGAAAAGCCAAAAAATGTCAGGACAGAACATCAAAACCAAACTGGGTCAGACACCCCCCCCCCCCTCCCCCCCCCCCCCCCCCCCCCCCCCCCCCCCCCCCACCAGACATGAGCTTGGAGAGAAAAAGCCAGAGATTATCAGGACCTCCAGAGAGTGTCTCAGAATTAACAGCTTTTATTTACCCCCCTTTCCCCACCTTCCCCTCAATCATGTTCTTTCCTCTTGTTTGTTGTTTGTTTGTTCCCAAGAGTCTGTGTTCTTTCAGTAATATCAGTGACAGCAACTGAGCATGGTGATGAAGATAATAATGAAGACGATGACGACAGCAACGACGATGTTGATGATGATGATGATAGTCATGATGATTGTAACCAAAAAAAAAAAAAAAAAAAAAAAAAAAATGAAGAAAAATGAGAGAAAGAAAGAAAGAGAGAAAGACAAAAAAGAATTAATACCAGAAGAACAGGAAGAACACAATGAAATTATCAAGCATATCACATAAAAGACCAGACTCAACTCAACTCGAAAAAAAGACCAGAGAGAGAGGGGGAAGAGAGAGAGAGAGAGAGAGAGAGAGAGAGAGAGAGAGAGAGAGAGAGAGAGAGAGAGAGAGAGAGAGAGAGAGAGAGACGAGAGAGAGAGCGAGGAGAGAGAGAGAGAGAGAGAGAGAGAGAGAGAGAGAGAGAGAGAGAGAGAGAGGAGAGAGAGAGAGCAGTGGTTTGTGGCGTTTTGTTTGCATCTTTGTCTCTTTTGAGAAGTCCAGTCCGATTCCTTGACAGAACAGAAGAGAACGCAAATAACTGGAAACATTTTTTTTTCTTTTTTTTTTTTAAAAAGAAATAACAAAATAACATACTATATTCATACGAACACAAAGACGAGTTTGAAACAACCTCAGCAGAAGTGAACGACATAGATACCCTGATAACTAGAACGAGGGAACACACACACACACACACACACACACACACACACACACACACACACACACACACACACACACACACACGCACGCACGCACGCACGCATGCACACACACACACACACAAGTACGCACGCACACGCGCACCACACACACACGAACACACGCACACGCACACACACACACACACACACACACACACACACACACATACACCACCACATCCAAACAACAACAGCACCTACAAACAACAGTTCCGTCAGTGACAGCAGACGATATTAAACTAGGCACCCAAAGCCTACATAGAACGCGGTAGGAATAAAGGAGCAAGTAGGGTAACTCTTGCTCCCATGATAAAAGAAATAGACGCCTGTAACTCTAAACGAAACGTTGCTTACATCACCCAATCACCTGGCAGACATGACCACACAGAGCACACAGAACCAACAAAGAAACTGGGTAATTCTTTTGGAATATGTCTGGCTTTAAATAACGAACAAGTAGGGTAACCCTCCCTCCCATGGTGACATAATTGCAGGTCCATAACTCCAAACGCACGTCGCTTACGACACCAAATCACCTGGCAGAATTATTGCCATTACAGAGTACACAGAACGAACAAGGGAGGTAAGGTAATGTTGCTTATAGCCCAGCCGACCACTAAGAGTCAGATCAGGGTTATCACCGCGTTGAAGTCAACTCACAAGTCATTTTAAAAAGAAAAAAGAAACCATTCACATAGCCTTTCAAAATACACCTCCTAAAAACACACCGGAAATTTTGTTAAAAAATCTTTCTTCCGTCAAAATCTGAAATCAAATGAAAGTTAATGTCTTCCAGAAATTCAACGATCACATCAGGTGGGATATCTCTGAACAAGGTTTTCATGGAGTCTGCTGTAAAATGCTTATGTCTCATATGAAGCAAGTCCCAGCTCTCTAAAAGAACAGACAAGGAGACATCCCCTTCGTTTTGTTTGGAAAAAGGTCTATCGTCAAGTGGTTAGAGCTTTTGCATGCGGGTTCGTGGTCGTGTGGGTTCGAATCACCTGTGGCGTCAGATTCTTTGGCTAGAAAACTCTTCGTCTACCTGTCCATATCGCCTATCACCTATCGCCTATCACCTATCGCCTGTCACCTATCCAGGAGTCTGGAAGACCGTTGGGGCGCCACAGAAGACTCCGCAACCAGCTTCCTCCACTCCTCCCGGTTCTCAGACGCTCTTAAGCAGTCGCTGTATGTGAAGCCAGTCCATGCACTGATGTTATCCTCCCATTTGCTCGTCCATCCAGCAGTATGGGTTGGGGAGGGGGGAAAGGGGGGGGGGGGGGGGGAGGAGAGGCTGGGGTGGGGGTGGGGTGGGGGTGGGGGGGCTTAAACATTTTCTGTTTGAGAGAGACAAGGCAATACAGACGCGTTCAGACATTTCAAGCTTACGGTTATGATGGGCTTAAGATCTCTTATGCTGCTGTGTTCAACCCGTCAACGCGAATCGTAAAATGTCAACTGCTCTGTCTCTCTCTCTCTCTCTCTCTCTGACAGAGAGAGAGAGAGAGAGAGAGAGAGAGAGAGAGAGAGAGAGAGAGAGAGAGTAGGTGCAGAAAGAAGAAGGAAAGGGAAAGGGGGACAAAACAGGGAAGTGACGGAGGGGAGGGGGGGGGGGGGAGGGTGAAAGGAGGCTTGGTGGAGGGGAGGGGCAATAAGGAGGGGGTGGGGGGTGGGTAGGGGACGTGGCGTACACCACTGTCAACACACCAGTGCAGACCTCGGGATCACAGGCCTCCCAGTCAGACCTGTAGAGAGGATGACGAAGTTAGTCTGGTGTCTCCAAAGACTGATTTCTGTTTTGAAACGTAACATCGAGGGAAGACGTGGCTGGCAATTTGTATGCGCGCGCTGGACCCAACCCTTACAGGAAGACCCGACAGGAGTGAGGCGGATGGCTGCTCTTTGCTGCTGAAGACGTTTTCCCACTGGTCGCTGGCGAGAGTGGAAGGGACGAGATGTTATTTGAAGGTCAGGGTGAACATTCTGCAGAGAAATGATAAACTGCATGGCTTCTTTCTGCCAGCTCTGTCGCTTTCTCCGTCTCTGTGTTTATCCTTTCACTATTCCACATAGAGTGTGTGTGTGTGTGTGTGTGTGTGTGTGTGTGTGTGTGTGTGTGTGTGTGTGTGTGTGTGTGTGTGTGTGTGTGTGTGTGTGTGTGTGTGTGTGTGTGTGTGTGTGTGTGTGTGTGTGTGTGTGTGTGTGTGTGTTAGTTAGTGTGTGTGTGTGTGTGTGTGTGTGTGTGTGTGTGTGTGTGTGTGTGCGCGCGCACGCGCGTGTGTGCTTGTGCACACCCATGTACAACACTTTTTGGCTGACCTTCAAATCGACCTTGGTGTTGTTTACAAAGACAGGAGAAGATCCGAAATCAAAACAAACAGATTAGTCAATATGACCTTCCCACTGCTTCAAGGCCACGAGCACGGGAACAACAGTGTTGTTGCTGTTTTTTTTCTTTTTAGGTGGTGGCGAGGTGTTCTTGTTTTGTTTTGCTGTTTTTTTTGTCAGTTATTGTTCTGCTTTGCTACGTTGGGCTTTTGGTGTACCCAAGAGGTCGAAATGCATCGTGTCTTGTCCTGTGCTTTGTTTGTCAATGTCTTTGGCGGCAACTAACCCCCACTCTTTCTAAATTTTGCTTCGTTCTCCGCCATCGGTCGCTCCATTTTGAAACTGTACTTTGTGTTGTTTTGCTTTTGTTTCCCTCAAAAGTCATTTTAAATATTTCAGTCAATGTCATTTTCAGACACAGAACCAAGCCTTCTTGAGGAAAACAAAAAATGTCGAACGTAAATATTATCCTATTTGGTTGTGACAATGATTTTAGTTCGGATAGAAGGTTTGACGTAGTTCTGTTGTTTGACAAATTCTATATCTATAAATGTTACTATGAAAGGAAATTGCCATTATTTCAAGTTTTCATTGTGTATTTGAAAGAAAAACATGAAATAGAAAAGAAAAAATGCTGCATATCTTCAAATGTCACCCACAAGGTTGTTACACAGTAGCTCCCATATTCTTCATTATTGGATGATTACATTTTTTTCTTGCAAGGTTTCCAAATAGACAATGGCCAGTCGCTTTGTTTTCTCTATTTGATTTGATTTCTTTGCTCAATTCTGTGATTTTGTATTCATGTATTAACTGTCATTGTTTTTTTTTTCATTTACCCTTTATGGTTTTATTGTGTTTATTTGTGTCCATGATTAGATAAAAAAAAACGCACACGATGTTTATTAAGTGACTGATGTTATAAATTTAATGGTAGTAGTGGTAATAATAGTAGCAGCAGTTGTGGTGCTAGTTATAGTGCTAATGATGGTATTAGTAATCACAGTAGTAGCAAGGTTATGATGACGACGTCGATGATGATGATGATGATGATGATGATGATGATGATGATGATGATGATGATGACGATGACGACGACGATGATGATGATGAAGATGATGATGATGATGATGATGGTGAAGATGTGTTGTGTTTTTTGTTGTTATCATGATTGTCTTACTATGATAAGCACGTGTTTAGCTTTTTGTATTCCTTACTTGTAATTTGTTAAGTTTTCAAATAAAATGACTTAAAAAATGTCGAACGTTCGTTCCTTCCTGACCTCGACCAAGGGCAAGGTGACATATGAATCGTTTACTTCTCCGCTCGCTTGTGAATGATTTCTCACCGACCTCTAGTGACCTGTCCCACTGTGTGAAGAGACATCTTGAGCCAGGGTCAAGAAGACAGACGAATAACTTGCCTGTCTGTTTCTGGAGAATTTGTCACCCATCGCTGGAGACATGTTGGAAGGGGCATCATTGATTTATACATTAACGGCCCATGACAAGTGGTAGGAATGCAGTAACGGACGTTTGACCGATGGGGATCGTCATAGCCCTATCCTTAACAACAAGAGAAGAGAGAGAGAGAGAGAGAGAGAGAGAGAGGAGAGAGAGAGAGAGAGAGACAGACAGACAGACAGACAGACAGAGACAGACAGACAGACAGACAGGTAGACAGACAGACAGACAGTCAGACAGAGACAGACACAAAAATACAGACAGAGAGTGCGCGCGCTTGCTGGTGCATGCAATTTTGCGGGTGCGAGCGATCTGTCCATTTCTCTGTCTTCTACACTTCTTTTGTCTTTCCATAGTATGGTGCATTCGTTACTGCCTGAAAATAAAGCAAACGGCACCTAATAGACTGCCACATGTAGCATACAGAATGGTAGTACAGCTAGATGCTAGGGATAAGAACAACAGGGCGTCTAGAGTAAGGTTGAAATTGTGCGAATTTGGTTCTGGCTTTGTGTGCAAGAATCAGAGTGTGGATATAAACAGTTTTTAATCATGTGTCTCGGCAAAGATTAATCGATTGTAACTGGCAGAGGTGGAATTCTCATTTGAAGACAGTGACCGATCTGATATTTACAGAGTATTAAACACAAAGAGAGTATTAAGCACATTGTATTCTGAAATGCTTGTCTCTGCAGATTAACAAATGAATGGAATATATTGTCACAAAATCTAGATTTGGTGTACTGGGTATCTGTGTACATTCTGACCGTTTCAGGTCTTTGAATGATGGTAATTTTTACAAGTCCGCTGTCTCATGAAGGGGATGAAAATGAACTTCGTTTTTGTTCTCTATTGCCCTGAAGTACAAACTGTTAGACAGCGATTGATCCCACCTAAGTACCAAAGAAAACATTGTTTCTTCAAACTGTGTTAATGGCATCATTGAATGAAAACACTATTAAAAAGTTCGCTTTTATTTGTATCAAATAGTCAGAATGCGATATGATATGTCAAGATGATAAATGATGTTAAGCTGTCTAAATGATTTTATATTAATGAACTACACAGTTTTTTTTAAGTACTATCCTCTAAGGGGCTATGGCATTTTGGAATAAACATCCGCGTCTGTATCTGCGTCTACATTTCTTTGGTCTGACCCTTGCGTTGCCATCCTCCAGAATGCCCGAGTGAACCGTTCATAGAAAGAAGTCACGTCCGTAAGTAAGTGATGCAAAGGGCCATACCAGGGCTGTCACCGTGTTGAAAAGGAATCACATCGAGATGTCTGTTGCCCTATGATCCGAAGAATATCGTTCATATTGTTTTGTGCATTTTTAATGTCTATCATTCGGGAGCTGTGACGGAAATATAGTTCTAGTTGCAAAGTGAGACGACTTGCAGGCGGAAATCTAAACAAATCTTAAATAGATGTTAACGAACCGCCAACAGAAACGTGGACAAACGAGTCACAAGACAAAACACGACGCGTTTCGACCTCGTAGGTCTTCTTCAGGCAAGACACAAATAAATAGGACAATGAAAATGAACGAATTTTTTCACTTAGCTTAGAAAGAAGTCACGTAAGTAAGTAATGCAAAACAGGACAATAAAAATGAACACATTTTTCACCTAGCTTTCATTTTCATTGTCCTATTTGTTTGTGTCTTGCCTGAAGAAGACCTAAGAGGTCGAAACGCGTCGTGTTTTGTGTTGTGACTCGTTTGTCCATGTTTCTCTCGGCGTTTCGCTAACATCTATTTAAGATTTGTTTGGAAATATAGTTGTCATATTATCGTCAGTCTGTTCTTGTACTGTGTTATCAAACAAACGTTATTTTTGCACTCCGTTTTGTGTGCGGTTTTTCTTTTTTGTTTTTGTTTTGTGCTTTCCTACCAGGCAAGTTGAAGGTAAAGGATAGCCGAGAGGAGAAAATTTCGTTTTGCCAGCCTGCGTATCGTTCCCTCGCTGCCTGTCACAGCCAATCGTCTCTGCTGTCCACCTCCTGGCCGAGATTGATGTTGAGGTAACGGCGGAACCCAATCTTGACAGCTGTACACGAGCAGGCAGCGAACTTGGGGCCCCTATTATGACTATTCTCAGGGTATTTGCTTAGCGTCTGTCCTCGATTAGAGACCAAGCTCTATGTGCTTTACAGTCCGCAGGCCCTCGGCTACATTTCTGGCTGCCTACCTGGGTAGAGCCGACTGAAGGTCCGCCTGCTGGAGCCACATTCTGTCGTTTCCACGTGTCATTCAGTCGGGTATTAGTCACTCATTTTAACTCATTCTTTCGATTTTTTTTTTCACCAGAGAGCGGGTTGTATGTGTATACTTGTCGTACATACTGACAGCCAACGTGGCCTTCTCTTCTGAAAGTTGGGGACCAGATTTTATGTGTATGCAAGATATTGCACGGAACCTCGATTTATAGTCTTGTTTGAAGGATTTCGGGAGAGACAGAATCAATGTTAATAGTTTCAATCCAGTGAACTCAGCTCTGTG
>JADBJO010016363.1:17500-25000 GCA_016801955.1 Conus betulinus | reverse complement strand
GCGTAGGCTAGGTAGTAAGAAATAGGGTCTATTAGGTGACAAAAACAACTTGGGCTAAAAAAGAAAAAAAAAAAAGGTGGGGGGGGGGGTGGATGGGGGAGAGAATAAAGAAGAGAGAGGTAGGAAAGAAAGGACACACAAGACTGGTTTATTGATAGAGATCAGATCCTCTCTCTCTCTCTCTCTCTCTCTCTCTCTCTCTCTCTCTCCTGTGTGTGTGTGTGTGTGTGTGTGTGTGTGTGTGTGTGTGTGTGTGTGCGTGCGCGCCCGTGTGGGCACGTGTGTTTGCACGAGCAAGCGCGTGCGTGCAAGTGCAATCACAACTGATCTCATGATTCACCGCCCAGATGCTGTTTATGATGTTATTGAACGTACAGATACACGTACATCATTGTCATCATAATATATATCACCACCATCATTTTATCATTATCATCATCAACATATATCATCACCATCATCACAATTCTATAAATCAGTAATAGTAGTATCAGTAGAAGTAGTAGCAGCAGTAGTAGCAGTAGCAGTAGTAGTAGTAGTAGTAGTAGTAGCAGCAGCAGCAGCAGCGGTAGTGGTAGTAGTCGTGGCGGGTGGTGGTGGTGGTAGTAGTAGTAGTAGTAGTAGTAGTAGTAGTAGTAGTAGTAGTAGTAGTAGTAAGTAGTAGTATCAATAGGCCGATCGTTCACGTGGTTAGTTAAAATGACTATGATAGAAAAACTATCCGCTGCTGCTATTCAGTATTCTACCTTGCCTATAGTTATTCGTCGAACACGACAATTTTTGCTTGAAACTGCATCGGAGAGTTCCTTATTGTCAAGCCTCGTGAGAGTTACCTTCTCCTGGAAAAATGGTCACTGCCACTTTGGACTAGGTTGTTCACCATCTCTCCGCAAATGACGGCGTCCTTCTTAGAATGACGTCACCGCAGATCATGACGGATAGAATGTATTACATACTGTGGACTGAGACAGAGAACGTCAATTGGCGAGGTTTACGTCCCACTGGCCGGAGGCCCTTAAGAACCAAGTTAACTTACAGACTGACGCCTATCTCGTGGCAGTTCTCGTTGGCAGTTGGTTTTGTCTAGGCGCTGTCGTCTGTCGCTCTCTCAGCTCTGGTTTCTTGTGAAATGCGGTACACTTTCTGGTGTTTGTAGGCCGACAATGGACGTCGGTTTCCTCCTTCGCCTCTTTATCCTTCAAGAGGCCTGTCTTCAGGGCCACCAGGCGGCCTTCTTCATGCTCGGATGGCGATGGTCTTGTGCCGCGTGAGGCCGCCTCAAAAAGGAACAGGACGAAAGCCGCTGGAGCGCTGCGCGAGTGCCATCTACAGTACACAGACTACGGTCGACAGGGCATTTTTTTCAGCCCAACCTCAAGAGGAGAAGGCGGTTTTGTTTATACAACACAACACAACTAAAAACGAAGAAACAAAGATGCCGCGATCGTGATTCGATTTCATAATCCTACGGACACCGCAGCGCAAAAGTCCCACACTGTCCAGAAACGCTGACGAAGCTCTGGTTAAAGTCTTTAGCACAATCTAACTTCTATCGACAAATACTGTCTGGTCTACCACACCCTAGCAGAAAGAGATGAACACAAAATGAAAATGACCGCAACGGCTTGTAAGTAAAAAGCGAGTCACTGCTATGTTACTCACGACACCAACAATTGTCCGTATAAGCCTGAACAGCACAATGAGCGACCCATGAAGTCTTCTCTCCCCTCCGCCCCCCCCCCCCCCCCCTCCCCTGAACACACACACATACACACACATCCTATCCCCACCTTTCACGGAAAACCGACAACGAAAAATGACCCTCGCTGGCAAGATTCAGGTTTATAGCAAACCCTCTTTTTTATTGCTTTTTTTTCCCCAGTTATGTGCTGGAGTGTCCAAGAACTTGACGCTAGGCCCTCAATTAAAGAAGAAGAAGAAGAAGAAGAAGAAGAAGATGCAAACGTATTCCCAGTTTATTCTAATACGCGTGATATATTCCATAAAGAGGGAAACCGTTTTTGGGCTGGTGTAACCGTTAGTAATGGCTACTCTGGTAAACATCGGCCGTCATTTGTGACCTATAATGAACATACTTAAAATTTTCAGAAAGAGCGGCCAAGAACTTTCTGAGATTTTCCATCAAGAAGAAAACCATTATAGGCCGTTAGTAACGGCTATAACGGTAAACTTAAAACATCGGGCATCTCCGTGACCCATAATGAAACATACCTACAAATTTTCAGAAAGAACGGCCACTTACTTCTGAGATATTCCATAAAAACAAAAACCGTATGGGTCGTTAGAGCCGTTAGTAACGGCCATAACGGTAAATTAAAACGTCGGGCATGATCCGTGACCCATAATGAACATACCTACAAATTTTCAGAAAGATCGGCAAGTACCCTTCTGAGACATTCCATAAAAAAGAAAAAAACTATTATGGGCCGTTACAGCCGTCAGTAACGGCTACAACGGTAAACTAAAACGTCGGGCATCATCCGTCGCCCATAATGGACATACCTACAAATTTTCAGAAAGTTCGGCCAAGTACTTTCTGAGATATTCCATAAAGAACAAAAACCATTATGAGCCGATATAGCCGTTAGTAACGGCTATAACGGTAAATTAAAACATCGGGCATCATCCGTAAGCCATAGTGAACATACCTGCTAATTTTCAGAAAGATCGGCCAAGTACTTTCCGAGATATTCCATGAAGAAGAAAAACCGTTACAGGCCGTTACAGCCGTTAGTAACGACTATAACGGGTAAACTAAAACATCGGGCATCATCCGTGACCCATAATTAACATACCTGCTAATTTTCACAAAGATCGGCCAAGCACTTTCTGAGATATTACAAAAAAAAAAAACACGTTAGTAACGGCTCTAACAGTAAACTAAAACATCACACATTATTCGTGACCCATAATGAACATACCTACACATTTTCAGAAGATCGGCCGAGTACTTTCTGAGATATTCATAAAGAAAAAAACCCGTTACAAGCCGTTACAGCCGTTAGTAACGGCTATAATGAGGTAAACTAAAAACATCAGGCATCATCCGTGACGCATAATGAACATACCTGCTAATTTTCACAAAGATCGGCCAAGTACTTTCTGAGATATTCCGTAAAGAAGAAAAACCGTTTACAGCCGTTAGTAACGGCTACAACGGTAAAACCAAAACATTGGGCATTATTCGTGACCCATAATGAAGACACCTGTAAATTTTCAGAAAGATCGGCCAAGTACTTTCTGAGATATTCCATAAAGAAAAAAAACCGTTACAGGCCGTTACAGCGGTTAGTAATGGCTATAAACGGGGTAAATTAAAACATCGGGCAGCATCCGTGAACATTATCGAACATACATACAAATTTACAGAAAGATCGGCCAATACTTTCTGAGATATTCCATAAAGAACGAAAAACCGTTACAGGCCGTTACAGCCGTTAGTAACGGCTATAACGGGGTAAACTAAAACATCGGGCATCATCTGTGAATGATTCGTGACCCATAATGAACATACCTACAAATTTTCAGAAAGATCGGCCCAGTAGTTTTTTTGTCTGCCCACGAGCGAGTGGAACACATTTGCACCAGAAGACAGGCAGGGCACACAGCACAGACAGACAGACAGACAGACAGGCAAGACACACAGACAGCATTTCTTCGTTACCATTCAAAAGTACTCCCTGTTCTATAAGAACTGGGAGTACAAGAAGAAGAAGACTAGGATGAAACAATTATTTTCGGCTGAAGAAAACTGCAGTCAGTTACATTTCCTTTGACTTCTTGTCATGCCAGCTCACGTGACCATGAGCCATCCACCCGATGGGCTGTTATACTGGCTAGGATAGAAAAAGAAAAACTTCTTCCGCGGTGCGCAGGCTGATACTTCTGCGGACACCCCCTGTATAGGGAATGGAGTTTTGTGGCTGGTATGACAGTTATACTTGTCCTTTTTTTTTTTTTTTTTACCTTTTGCTACGACATTAAGCGTTCACAGGACATCCATACGTCCCACCTTAGGGTCGGAAACGTTGCATGATATGGTTGGTAAACGTTTTTGTATCCATTTATCACTACGGCCAAAGACGTCCAGCCTTCTCGTTCCGAAAGTTGATGAGGGAATTTTCGTAAAAAAAATTTACGTTGTGTGCAACCGATGTTATGCGTGCGTGCGTTTCACATTCACGTGTGTGTGATTCCGTTATCTGCCGTTTGGCGATCAGTCCGTGTCTCATTCGAAGAGTGACTGTGGTTATGGGAACATATGCGTAGTTCGATCACCGTCTCGCCGAGGCACACACACACCCGCCTTACGCCAACTCACGACGGAACAAAATCCCCCTGTTACCGAAACGGTCCGGCAGAGATTCGAACCCGCAACCCCAAAGGAATTACCGAGTCCGGTGCTTACCATTGAACTATTCCGCCCACCCCCAAAAAAAAAACCCAACACCAAAAACAAAACCCCAAAACACAACCCCACAAACAACAAACCCCCACAAACAATCCTTTGTCCCCTGCCATGAGGGTTGAGACGAGGAGATCCGAGGACTTTCTCTGTTGAGAGAGAGAGATGAGCGGGAGACGAGGAGAGATGGAGAAGAGGAGAGAGTGCCGTCGAGAGAGAGTTTTTTTTTTTTTGGGGGGGGGGGCACCCCGGGGCGGGAAGACTCCCTGAGGAGAAGTAGTCGATTCTCGAGGACGAGCCGAGGAGAGGCGAGAGAGTAGGGAGAGGAGGCGAGAGCGGAGGGAGAGGAACCGAGAGCGGCCCTCTGAACCGACCTAGAGAGAAGCGAGTTTGTGAGAGACGTGAGAGTTAGGAGAGAATTGGAGAGTGAGGAGAGCAGCGAGAGAGAGACCAGGAGAGGGAGAGAGAGAGAGAGAGAAGTTGAGAGATCTCGGAGACCGCGTGAGAGAGAAAACTGGTTTCCTGAGGAGTACTGCTCAGAGGAATGATGAGGGAGGAATTGAGACGAGGTGAGAGGGAGAGGAGCGAAGAGAGGACAGGAGCAGGACAGAGACCAGACAGATAGAAGGAGTATGTGCGAAGAGAAAACAGAAGACCAGACAGACAGGACAGAGAGACAAACAAATAGGGGGGAATTTTGAAGTGAAGTGGTGTCGTTGTGTGTGGTGTTGTGTGTGTGTGTGTGTGTAAGTGTGTGTGTGTGTCCCTGAGTGTGTGGTGTGTGGGTGCTGTGTGGCTGTGTGTTGTGTGTGTGGTGTGTGTGGATGTGCATGCGTGTGCGTGATTGCGTGCGCTCGCGGAAACTGCGCCGTGTTGTGTATCCCCCCTTGTGTTGTGTGTGTGTGTTGTGCGTGTGTGTGTAATGGTGTGTGGGTGTGTGGGCGTGCGTGTGCGTCGTGCCGTTTGCGGTGTTAGTGTGCGTGCACGACCGTACGGCGTGTGTGTGATGGGGCACCGCCATACGGGTGTGTGTGTGTGTGGGTGTGTGTGTCGGTGTGTGTGTGTGTGGTGGTGTGTCAAAGTCCCCCACCCTCCTGCACCTCCAACCGGCTTTCACTTCCGACTCACCTGATGTTATACACGCTGTCTGGAATATTGTCCGTTGGTCACAGAGGGGAGGAGGGAGAGATCTACGCGCTGGTGGCTATGGTAGCGTCGGTCATCCTCACTACCGGGCGTAGTGTGTAGCATCGTCCTAACACGATCGAATCAAAGGCACCACAGGCCAACTTGTGGCTTGTCACCCTTTTTTCACTGAGAGGAAAGACACTGTACATTCAACAACCTGGGCTCTACGCTAATCCTACCACACATCCGCTGAAGAACTTTCGTGGAAACATGTTCCAAGATTGTTGTTTCATAGTTGTTCCACGCTTTGAAAGAATCAGTTTCAAAGAGAAAGGAAAGAAAAAAAAAAAAAAAAAAAAAAAAAGAAAATCGAATATCGTATGATGTAATTGTCAAAGGCGATTCGTCGGGAACGTTACCCCGCTTTAAAAAAGTTCTGTGTCATCATATTTGTCAATGAAGACACTGCAAGAACGTCTCTGCCTGCACACGATTTTGATGGCGCTGTTTCATAAGTTGTCCCCCTTGGCTTCCCTTCTCTGTCGTCTCGGTGGTAGCGTCCGCCAAGTTGAGCTGAAGGATGTGACGTGGGCTTGGGCGGGTAAAGACTGACGCGTATATTCAAAGGTCTGAAAGACAGACAGAAATGTAACGTGCTGATTGCATGACATGCTGACCGTAAGGGGGTACAAGGTAGGATTGCAGGACAAGCTTCTTCCTGAACAGCACAGAACAGAGACAACAGCATACGCAGGCACAATTATGCTCTAAGCACTGACTCAACAGCTATACATACCACAACCCAACAACACCACCACATTATCTACGGCCATGACCAAACCACGTTACACACACCACACCACACCACACCACTACACACCACACCACACCAAACCTCACCATCACACCCACAACCACAACCACACCATACCACACCACAAATACCATACCATACCACACCACACACCACCATACCACACTACCCCACCGCACAACACAACATCCACCATACCATCCACACCACCCATACCGCAGTCCATACTCACACCATACTACACCACACCCCACAACCGCACCACAACACACCGCACACACCACAGCAAACACCACAGCAACACACATCACATCCAACTATTCCACACCATACCATATCCGCACGGAGGCACACCACACCATCACCACAACCAACGGGCACACCACCGCCACCACCACACCGCCCACCACACCACCCCCGCGACCACCGCACCACCCCCCAACACCACACCAACACCAATGACCACAGTCCGCACCGCACGCACACCACACACACCACACACAGATGAAAGCGGAGCAAAACACACAGCAACGACATGATTTGGGGACTGATGCAGATGCCGCTGTCTTAGGCTACTGCCCAAACGACAAGGAATTGGGCGTCCCAAGATTCTTTCCTTTCTGCTGTGGTTCCTTTTTCGTGACTAAGAGTCTCTGTCTTTCTGCCTGTGTGGGTGTTGCAGGTATGTGCGTCATTAGATAATACCTTTTTTCTTTTTATACTTGATTTTGTTGTATACATTTTTTCAGACAGAGAGAGAGAGACAGAGAGAGAGAGGGACGGACGCGAGAGCTGAGAGAGAGAGGAAGAAAGAGACAGTGACATGGCACGACACAGAGGCGCTGAGATGCCAGGGATTGATAGAGAAGAGAGAGAGGAAAGGTACAGAGAGCGATGGCAACACGCACCAGACACAGACACCACACTAGACACGCCACACCCAGACAGAGACAGACACAACACAAGCGCGAGATTGAGAGGCCGGAGCGAGGAGTGGGGGAGTGGGACGAGGACACGAGAGGATCCGCCGGAGGAGCGAGTGGGAGGAGGTCGTCGACAGGATGGGGGCGACGGTGGAGAGCGACCTTCCCCCGTGACGCGACACCCGAGAGAACCATGGATGGGGAGCGCG
>JADBJO010016363.1:0-12500 GCA_016801955.1 Conus betulinus | reverse complement strand
AAACAAAACCAAAAAACAAACAAACAAACAAACAAAAAAAAACAAAACCAAAAACAAGAATAACAAATACAACAAACAAACAACAACAACAACAACAAAAACCCGGCAGTAATGCTATTGATCCTGGTACTGACAAACCAACAGACACAGACAGGTGACGACAGCCATTTTGGTTGAGGTCAGAAAAGCGACAGACGAAAACAAAAAAAGGAAATAATAAAACAAGAAAAGCCTCCACTGATTTTTGCTTCTTTATGTTAAAGCTCTTCCGTTCAATCTTCGATACAAATCGAGATACAAATCCTCTCTCTCTCTCTCTCTCTCTCTCCTCTCTCTCTCTCTCCACCATCCCTCTCCTCTCTCTCTCTCTCCTCCCTCTCTCCCCTCTTCTCCTCTCTCCTGTCTCTCCTCCTCCTCCTCCGAGAGAGAGAGTCTGAGTGTGAGTCTGTATGCGTGTGTGTGTGTGTGTGTGTGTGTATGTGTGTGTGTGTGTGTGTGTGTGTGTGTGTGTGTGTGTGTGTGTGTGCGTGTGTGGAGAGAGAAGAGAGAGAGAGAGAGAGAGAGAGAGACAGAGAGAAGAGAGAGAAGAGAGAGAGAGGTTGGGAGACAACAGACAGAGACAGACAGAGAAACAGACGGACAGACAGGCGGAGAAAAAGAGTTGAAATAAGAAATGGTATGTGTGTGTGTGAGAGAGAGAGAGAGAGAGAGAGAGAGAGAGGAGGGTGAGAGAGAGAGAGAGAAGAGAGAGAGAGAGGAGAGAGAGGAGAATGTGTGTGTTAGTAAACTGATCCATGGCCATTGTTACACCAATCCCTCGCGGAGCAAAGGGGCAATATCTGAGAAGAAACAAGTGGCGAAAACTGCGGACATGAAAAACAAATATCTGGACGCACAGTAATAACACACGTCTTTATTGCTCCCTTGGCAGAAGAAAATGTGAATAAAGTAAAATATATATTGAAGAGTAGATATACTCGTTTACTGGTTCCTACACTACACATTGATCATTCCTCCCCCTCCCACTCCAGTTCTAAGGATACACAGAGAGAGAGAGAGAGAGAGAGAGAGAGAGAGAGAGAGAGAGAGAGAGGGTGAGAGAGAGAGAGAGAAGCTCCTTGCCACTTCAGTTTTTTTGAGAGAGAGAAGAGAGAGAGAGAGAGAGAGAGAGAGAGAGAGAGAGAGACGCCGAATTGAACCCGACCTCTAACGTAAATCGGCTCCCTTGCAGATTTCCGAACATCGTCTGTTGTGGCCACACTCCACCATTAGGATGTTGCACTGAAACACAATATAATCCATGGAAGCGTTTTGAGGCCTACCATACATTTGAGCCAGCATTTCATGTTTAACTGATAATTGTTCAAAAGAAAAAGTCCCCACCAATGATTTTCCCTTGCTTGGGGGCATTTTCACCGATGAAATCAAAAAGCAATCTTCAAATACACGACCTTCCCCTGGTTTGACAACACATTTCAGGCCTATGCACTCACCCGTGACTCTGTCTTTACACCTGCAGGAAGAGCCAGTTCCGTTGATTTTCATCTGTCTGCTTGGAACCAGCTGGTCTGTACCTTGATGACCATTCCAAAGAAAGTGAGAGGAATCAACTTTCAGACACAACTAAAACATGTCCAAACAATCTAACTGCGCAGTCTAGAATACTCGACTTCATAAGCAAGGCCTGGGCGCACGAAGTTTTGGTGTGCAGCCTGTGTGGGGAAGTCATAATTACGCATTACGACTGGGTTCCAACGGCCACTTTTGCAGTATATTCAGACAGAAAAATACTCGGTTGTTCTTGTTTGTTCGTTTGTTTCCCAATGGGGAAAAAATCCGTGGGATTTGGACTATATTGTCTCAGCTGTAGTGAAGACACCGCAGTGATTCTACCTCGCCAGCATCCAGGAAAAGTGTCAAGGCTGGCAATACTGCGCAAGATCATCAACGGCCAGGCAGCTGTGAGCAAGTCTGGCATCACCATCGCTCCCACCCAGCACCCAGAAGCCGTCCTCCCCGTCAGCTGCGACAGATCCAATGCCGAGCAAAGCACCGAACGGTCTCCTGAATTCCCACTACCACCACCATTAGCAGCAGCTGGAACCAGCTGCCAGAAATAGCTGTGTCAGCTGTAACGCTTGACCACTTTAAGTCCAGGGTGCCACGCACCTAAAGCACAGCCAAAATACTGTAGCTAGTAAGATAAGGTAATGTTGCTTATAGCCCAGCCGGTGGCAAAGAGCCATCCATAGCGGGCTGTCACGGTGTTGAAGCCAACTCACAAGTCATTCATTCATACAGCCCTTTAAAACACACCTAAAAACACACCGGAAATTTTATTCAAAATCTTCCGACTGTAAAATCTCAGATCAGATGAAATTTTACAGTAGAAAGATTTTTAAACAAAATCTTCGGTGTGTTTTAGAAGGTGTAGCTAACTAGAGTAGGCGGGTGTAGGTTTTTCTTCTTCTCCATCCTCAACTTGTTATTTCATTTTGTTTCACCGGTTCTGTGGTCGGGCGTGTCCGGATGAGACAGTCCTTCTGGGCGAAAAAAGCGAAAAGTAGCAGCCTGTTAACCACCCCCACACAGAGTATGGTACATTTTCAAACCCTCACCGTGTCAGTTTTTCTTTCTTTCCCTGCCAAGCTTTTTTTTTTGCCGTACAGACGCAACCCGTGAGGCGGCAGACAAATCACTACGCTGATTGTGGCCGTTGGGTGCATGAAGATGAAGATGAAGACGTCAGCAAAGGAAAGCGCGCGACTTTGTAGGTCTCTTTGTGTTCCTACGCCATTAGCGAGGCGCAATGATTTGGATTGGAAGTGAAAAAGTCCGGCAGACGACACCGGACATGGGAGCGTCTTGTAAATTGTATTTTGCACATAAAAAACTGAAACAAGAAAGAAAAAGAGTAGTCTGCTTGCTTCAGAGTCAAGCAATAATATGACTCGAATGCTGGACTCTAAACTGAATTTGCTTGATTTAGAATGAGAGGGGGTCAGTTCGCGCTAAGGACACAGACAGACCACAGGACAAGACGAGTGTCTTGTCCTGCCCTCTGTTTGGTCTGTGTCCTTGGCGGTGATTGACCCCCTCCCATTCTAAATCTTGCTTCATTTTCCGCCCTCAGTCGCTCTGCTTTGAAACTTGAATTTGTTCAATCGGCTCCTTTCTGCAGAGTGAAGTACAAATAGCTTTAACAGCTGGTCTCCACAGTGAATTCGATTCGATGAGAGGTGAGTCACTGACAAACTGAAAGACTGCACTATGATTAGAAAGAAGGTGGAACGTGTACTGGGCTCTCTCTCTCTCTCTCTCTCTCTCTCTCTCTCTCTCTCTCTCTCCGGTATTTAGCCAAGCAACATCGATCCCCTGCGTGAGTCGCATCAAGTTTGAAAGGAGCAGGGAGAGGAGGAAGTGGAAAAGAAGGAAAAGATGGGGGAGGTGGGCACGGGCAATGGGGGTAGGGGCGGGCAATATTGGTTGTCGTGTTGGAGGAGGGGAACGATGGCACACAAACAAACAAACACACACAAAAAAGGGGAAGAGTGGGGGTGGAGGTGGGGGGTGGGGAGAGGATCAGGTGACGGGGACAGAAGGGAATGATGAGAAGCACGTGCGCAGGCACTCATGCGTACACACACACACACACACACACACACACACACACACACACACGCACACACACACACGCACACATACACGCACACATACACGCGCACAGCGCGCGCACACACACACACACACACGCACACGCACACACACGCACACACACTCACGCACACACACACACACACACACACACACACACACACACACACTCATGAGAATGTGGTGGTAGTGGAAGGGGGGGGGGGGGGGGGAGGGGGGAAGTAAATTTAGATTTAAATAAGGGTGAACATGATTTGATTTGATTTAATGTAGCCCTCGTATTGTATAGTGTGTGTGTTGTGTGTGTGTGTGTTTTGTGTGTGTGTGTGTGTGTAGGGCTGTATAACGAACATCTTTGCACTATGCATGCGTCAGTTCTTTAATTCATTAGCATTACCCACACTCTCTCCCCACTCGTCGCCAGATTGGTACGACCCTCATAGTGAGGTGTAAAGTAGACAGTGATTGCTCGCTCTTCATTTTCGTTTTCGTTGTCCTGAGTGTAGTTTATCTTGCCTGACAAAGACCTAAGAGGTCGAAACGCGTCGATCGTGTTTTGGCTTGTAAATTGCTTGTCCCTGTTAACTGGCGGAGTGATCTGAAATTCCTTTTCAAACTCATAGTGAAGATCACACATAACCTTCAGGACTCGTCTCCGCGCTGTCCAAGGGTTGCTGCTAATACTACCTACCATTCAGCTAGAGCTCCCTCCAGACATGCTTCCAAGGTCTTCTGGCATTAACCCAAACATCGACCGCTGCCACTGTTGTTTCTGAATTACCGAAACACCCCCGCCCCCATCTTCCCTGAATTACCACAGCTCTCTCTCTCTCTCTCTCTCTCTCTCTCTCTCTCTCTCTCTCTCTCTCTCTCTCTCTCTCATCTCAGCCCCACTGCCTAAGCAGTTAGATGCACCGATCGCCCTCGACAGCCATTGGCAATGGTCTTTAGGGGCACGGCTGCTGCTGCTGCTGCTGCTGGCAAAAGCCTACACGCTAATGACCTCGCTCCGTGGAGGTTAAGCAAATGTGTTAAGTATGCGCGTGTAATCCCGCTGCAGAGACCGCTGTATTCAGCATCAGATGGATGGTACCCCAGAGCGTGTAATCCTGTGTGGACCATGGAAAGGAAGACTCAATACAGGTCCGATGCAGGCGGAACATTACTTTCATACAAGCCCACATCTTTCAACGCCGCTTTCAAGAAAAACATTTTTATTCTTATAGCTTTGTCGGATCAGTTGTAATTGTTAGGAAGATGAGACAACAATGACTTAACAACGGTAGGTTCTGTAGGGCAATGGTGATCAATAAATTAAACGATGTAAATTTTAGATTGCTAGTCGAACCCCTGTAAAAAACACTCCGCCCCCCACACTCTTCTTTCTGTGCCATCCCTTCCCAATAACTGCAACAGACAGAGATTGCAACATAATCGGCAAAACAACAACAGCACACACACACACACACACACACACACACACACACACACACACACACTTACAGACACATGTCAAACACACACACACACACACACACACACCACACACACACACACACACACACACACACACATACACACGCGCGCGCGCGCATCACTGACTGACAGACGTAGACCTGACGTTGTTAGCGTCGTGCGTCAGAGGGTGCCGACTAATTCCATTAGAGGTGAGGCTGGTTACCGGGGTAAGGCAGTTCATAGGGCTGATGATGGTGGTCATGACTCTGTGACCATGTGGCCTTTGCTTTTGTTTTTGTGGCTGCTGCTACTGTTGTTGTTGTTGTTCATCTTGTTGTTTGTCCTCTGTTGTTTGTTTACCCGCGCCGGAGCGTTGCCAAAGAAATTAACCCATTTTGTCTGTTTCAAGGTGTCCTGTCCTGTACTCTGTCTGTGTCCTTGGCGGTAACTAACCCCTTCTCTCTCTAATTTTTTTTTTCATTTTGTCTGCTTTTGTTTTGTGTTCACTCATTTTGTCTGGCTTTGTTTTGCTTCGCTCATTTTGTCTGGTTTTGTTTTGTTTTTTTTGCTGACAAAAAACATGGCTGCTATCATCTTAGTATTGACAATGTTCTCTCTCCCCCAACACCACTACCCTCCTCTCTCTCTCTGTCTCTCTGTCTCGCTCTCTCTCTCTCTCTCTCTCTCTCTCTCTCTTGTGTATGTATGTTTCTCATACCTTCTCTTCTTCTTCTTCTTCTCCTTCTTTGCTATACTTGTTACATATATAGATTCTGTACTATTGTTGTGAATTTCTGTTTAGCCTCAGGGCTGAGTGTAAAAAAAGCACGCTTGTATGCTTATCTCATATCCCTGAATAAACAAAAATTCATTCGTTCGTTCGTTCGTTCTCTCTCTCTCTCTTTCTTTCTCTCTCTCTCTCACGCTCTCATCTCTCACTTTGTCTGTCTGTCTGTCTCTCTCTGTGTAAACGATTTTTAACACCTGCAATAACTAATGCAAGAAAAAAGCCCACATATTTCTAAGCTCACCACTACCACAAAACTATTAGCAATAAAGAAGAAAGAAAGAACAATGAAGATGGCAAATGCGCATTAATTAAAAAAAAAGAAACAATTACTCATATTTTCTTATTTAGGCCTACCTGTGCAACACACACACACACACACACACACACACACACACACACACACACACACACACACGCGCCTGCGCGCGCTTGCACACACATACGCGCCTGCACGCACACATACACACACGAAAAATAATGTTAAAAAAAACTTTGAACAGTAAAATTTTGCATCGGTGGCCATGACCTACCTACACAAGAAAGGGGTAAGAAAAAAAAAAAGAGAAAGGAGTTAGAGACACACAAACACTGCAAAGAGAAGACCTAAAATACCAGTAAGTAATACGGTTGACGACGAAACTCACTTTTTGGAAAGCTGTTTCAGACACATTCTGCTAAGTCTGAAATTAAAACCAGCTGCTAAGTCTGAAATTAAAACCAGCTGCTTAGTCTGAAATTAAAACAAGCTGCTAAGTCTGAAATTTAAAACAAGCTAAGTCTGAAATCAAAAACAAGCTGCTAAGTCCGAAATCAAAACAAGCTGCTAAGTCTGAAATTAAAACCAGCTGCTAAGTCTGAAATTAAACCAGCTGCTTGGTCCGAAATTAAAACAAGCTGCTAAGTCTGAAATTAAAACAAGCTGCTAAGTCTGAAATTAAAACAAGCTGCTAAGTCTGAAATTAAAAGAAGCTGCTAAGTCTGAAATCAAAACAAGCTAAGTCTGAAATCAAAAGAAGCTGCTAAGTCTGAAATCAAAACAAGCTGCTAAGTCCGAAATTAAAAACAAGCTGTTAAGTCCGGAATTAAAACAAGCTGCTAATTCCAAAATTACAACAAGCTGCTCAGTCCGAAATTAAACAAGCCGCTAAGTTTGAATTATTAAAAGATGGCGCTAAGTCTGAAATTAAAAGACACTGCTAAGTGTAAAAATTAACAGAACAAAGTGATAGGGGAAATTTAGCCAGCCTGCATCACCACCCAGTCATCTTAATCTTTCCCTCCCACCTCCGCTCTCTCTCTCTCTCTCTCTCTCTCTCTCCTCTCTCCACCCGACATTTTACGTCATAGCCACCTGCGTTGGCAGACAAAAGACGCAAGAGAGACTACAATCCCATCCTGTCTGGGTGGAAAAAAAAAAAATGACGTAACTCAATTGACCTTCTGGGCATGTCGTCGACCCCTTCCCCAGGTCCCTCCTGTACACTACTGGTCATTCAAACCGACACTGCAACAGAGACAGCTGGAGTTTCTTCACCTCACCTCAGTAGGTCGCAAAGCGATTTGGCACACTTTCACCCTTTCCCTTACTGCTACTGACGTGATTACCACATGGAATGGTCAGCCCCCCCCCCCTCCCTCCCCCTAATGCTGATGGAGATCGATGTCGTCCAACTGCGTGTGTTTTTGCACGTGCGCCCTCGGGGCTGCAGGCGGAAGAGAATCAACACCTCTTTGTGAACGTGTGAAAACCTCCCTGGGTTTCGCCGTCGGGCGAGCCGTTAGTGTACCCATTTCCGTTGAGAAGTGGTACCTGACACCACTCTGTGAGAGGTGTGGTTCTTGTCTGATTGACCCCGTCACTCCGCCAAGGTCCAGCTTAGTGGTTAAGTGGCTTCACGTTCTCGTCAAAGAAAGCGGCTGACTAGGGATCGGACACTTCACACGCTAAACTGTAAGTACGACTGGAAACGTGTAAGAATGGTGCAAACGAAAGCAAACAGAAGATCCCGGTGCGTTTCAGACTGGGTCATGTCGATGGGACCAAGTGTCGTTGTGATCATAAGTTGTGACCACGTGTCATTGTGACCAAGTGTCCTTGTGACCTCTTCTGTGTATGTGTGTCCGTGCGTGTGTGCGTATGTGTGTGCAGGTATGTACATATGTGGGTGTCCATGTGTGTGTGCATGTGTGCGCATGCGTGTGTGTATGCGCGCGCGCACATTGTGTGTGTGTGTGTGTGTGTGTGTGCTCGAACCCAGAATATATAAATATATTCCTGACAAGCCTACAAAACTCATCTGCATGTGACCCCCTCCTCCCCCCCCCCCCCCCCCCCCCCCCCCCCCCTCCTGACCATCCTCTTTCCAGCCACACTCACAACTCAAAACCCACCTTCCCTCCTCCACCTCCTGCCCACATCCTACATCCCCCCCCCCTCACACACACACACACACACACACACACACACACACACACACACACCAGCTTCTATCTCGGTAGTAGTTTAATATCCCGCGCGGTTGGCCATGAACGGCTGACCGATGCAGGAAATCGAGGTGGCAGACCTGTTGGTGGAACTAGTCCAGTGCTCCCACGTGTTTTGTCCAGTCACGCTCTGTCCCACACACATACACATACAAGCACGCGCGTGCGCACACGCACACACACACACACGCACGCACGCACACACAGACACGCATGCACGCACGCACGCACACGCGCGCGCGCGGGCATCATCCATCCCCTTCTCTCCCCTCCCCAATGATGAGAGAGCCGTATGGTTTTATCATGCACCACAGGTGTTTTTTTTTTGTGAACTGTTGAGTTAGTGTTTAAGTAAAATGTTACACTTGAAATCTTGACAGCTCTGGAAATGTAACACTTGAAAATTACGCATGAGAACAAAGGACTGGGGGAGGGGGGGGGGGGGTAGGGGGGGCGACAGAATTATGACTGAGCAAAACACGACTGTGCAAAACATGACTGGGGCGAAACATAACTGGGCGAAACATGACTGGGTGACAGAATTATGACTGAGCAAAACACGACTGGGCGAAACATGACTGGATGAAACATGACTGGGTGAATCATGACTGGGCGAAACATGACTGGGCGAAACATGACTAAGCAAAACATGACTGGGCGAAACGTGACTGAGCGAAACATGACTGGGCGAAACATGACTGAGCAAAACATGACTGGGCGAAACATGAGTGGGCGAAACACGACTGGGCGGGACGTAACTGGACACAACCTGACTGGGCGAATAACGACAGGGTGAAACATGTTTGAGCGAAACTTGACCAGACTAGGCATGACTGGGCAAAACATGACTGCACAAGACATGACTAAGCGAAACATAACTGGGAGAAACCTTCTTTTCTTCTTCTTCTTCTTCTCTCTCTATGTGTTTCTTTTGTTTTTGTTTGTTCGTTTTTGTTTAAAGGGGTGGTGGGAGGGTTGGGGGGCAGGAAATATCTCTGCGCAAGAAACGAACGACGCATTTGGACTGTCAACTACCACTGTCTGTTTTGGCATAACTCAAAAACTTCCCGTGAAAACAGTCAAACAGGCGAGGACCAAATGACATGCAGGTAAAACCGACCGCTTCCCCAACAACGCTGTCTCCCCGAATGAGTTTACGACCAACACATCACTTCCATCTCCATCCCTAACCCTCCCCCCTAAACCATCGTTACACTCGGCTACTTCCTCTCAACTTCCTACATCCCCCTCTCTTCTTCTGTGCATCTTTTTTTAAACAGCTACCACCCCCCCCCCTCCAAAGTGTTTTGAACAAAACAAAAAACAAAGACAAAAACAAAACAAAAAAGGCATGAAGAGTTCCTATAGCCTATAGGCCGCAAGGGCAATGAACTGTCAGAGCTTCACTGTGTCTACGGCACGGTATAATGGAAGGCGCTGCCCACCTCTCTCCTTTTGCCGACTTTAGCCCTTTTTCGAACTGAATCAGATTAACATGTTTTAAACTGGATCAGAATAACCCCTTTTTTTGAGCCAGAAGAGCCCTTGATGAACAGAATCAGATGAACACTTTTGAACAGAATCAGATGAACACTTTTGGAACAGAATCAGATAAACACACTTTGGAAACAGAATCGGATTAACACTTCTGGAACAGAATCAGATTAACCTCACTTGAACAGAATCAGATGAACCCTTTTTGAACTGAATCAGATTAACCCTTTTGAACTGAATCAGATTAACCCTTTTTGAACTGAATCAGATACCAATCGACCGTTAGGTGGACAGACTGGGATTTTATGCCATAAAAATCCGACCCACAAGTGATTCGAGCTCATGATCTTCAGCTCTGCAGGTCAAAACTCTAAACATTTGACCACTGGCCCTTCCAGTAAGATCATGAATAAATGATTTACGTTTAATGCTTCAGTCGTACGTGAGCCTGAGGACGACACAAAAGCGTTTGTCTTACGAGCATTGTGACTATCATAATTACAAGGCCATGTGTCACTCGAGGATTCTGTCGATGGCATACCTCTCTCTATCTCTCTCTCTCTCCCCCCCTCCCCCCCCCCCCCTCTCTCTCTCTCTCTCAGCTGGAATATCCAGAAATCGTATTTCTTTGGCTCTGAATACCATTCGAGCATGAACTACAACACCAGTTCTAGTTTCCCTCAACACCCAGCTCTACTCCACCCTCCCTTTCCTTCGCGTCCCCCCTCCGTCCCTCCACATACTCACGTTCAGAAACGGTCTGTTGCGATCCCAGCTCCAGCAATTCGCTTGAATCTATCACCGTCCTGTTCAAAACAAGAAAAAAACCCTCCGGAGAAGCTGCTGCATGCACTGCTGGTCTGGGAGTTTTCCAGTGATGTCTAGCGATGCCAGTGCACTTCTACCATGCTCTGGGACCATGCTGCTGAATACGCCCCCCCTCCCTTCCCCTCCCTCCCATGCTCACTCCCGTCTCCTTCTCTCTCTCCCCCCCAATCTCCACACAACACACACACACACACACCACACACACACACACCACACCACACGCCTCCTTCCGCTGCTGAACACAATAATTACTTGGTCGTGGAGCCAGAGTGACTGAGCATCTTTCTTGAGCAGCGACAGCTTGATTGAGAGAGACAGAGAGAGAGAGAGAGAGACAATTAATTCCTGGACGAGCGGAGAGAGGGCCAGCGGATTTCATTGAGGCTTTGTGGGCATCAATCTGGACGCTGCTCCAGTGGTTGGCGTCGCACCTGAAATCCGGGTGGTGATGTGTTTTACTACGACTGCGGACTCCGAGGGAGCATGACAGTTTGCGAACATGTGTCGTAAATTACAACCCCCCCCCTTCTCTCTCTCTCTCTCTCTCCTCTCTCCTCTCTCTCTCTCTCTCTCTCTCTCTCTCTCTTCTCTCTCTCAGTTTTAGCCTGATGATTACTCTAAGACCTCTTTCCATGGCGATAGCTTGATGGAAAAAAAAAAACCCACGGCATGTACTTATATCTCGTGCACTTTCAAATTCAGACTGTCTCTCTCGCACGTAGATTTGCACGTGGGAGAATGTAGACTCCCACCAAAGTCCTCAATCAGCACCAGACCTGAAACATCTGTAGTATTAATCTATCAAGCCAGCCTGATTTTCTGTTTATAATTGAGATCAATGTATTAGTTCTTTAGAAAGTTTGGAAACTGTAGACACATTTTCTATCTGGAAAACTTACAAATGATGACTAAATCCTGGATCGGCTTTTTGATCCGGATCCGTGAAACTCGGGAGAGCGCAAACCTCTGCTAAAGGTCGCACAAATCCGGGATATGTCAATTGAATCCGGATCCTCCCCTTCAGAGATCAACGCCGATTATTAAGAGGCTCATCCGTCGATCATGTTCCCTCTTCCTTGTACGGAGTTAGAAATAAAAGAAATCCTTAAATCAAATACTATGAGAGCTTACACATGCGCCAAAGAGAGAACAGCGCGATATACCAACCAACCAACCAAGCAGCATCATTTAGCAGCCTTTGCAACAGTTTTCGTTAAAAACAGTAGGTCTTGTGTGTGTGTGTGTGTGTGTGTGTGTGTGTGTGCTGGTATGTGTGTGCGTGCGCGCGCGCGCACGCACGTGTGTGTGTGTGTGTGTGTGCAAGCAACAGATCTCTCCACTCCATGAAGTCGCAACGTACAGAGGCGTCGGCAGACATGTTAGGGGAGATGGGAGGGGTATGTGAAGGAGGGGGCGGTGGAAAGCTACGGTGTGGTGGATGGGTAGTGGTGGGGTGGTGGTGGTGGGGGGGGGGGGGGGGGGGGTTTAGCGTGAGCTGATGTGACGAAGACATCAGCGCAGTCTCCCAAAGTTTCATAAAAGCCGGGAGTGGTGTTTTCATAAAGCGGAAAAGATCGTGCGGGACATGTTTTTATTTGTTTGGAAAAATAATTGAGGGGTCGGAGGTGCTCTCTGATCTATGTGTTTTTGTGGTTGGGGGGGGGGGGGGGGGGGGGGGGGGGGGAGAGGGGTGGATGGTAGGGGAGGGGGGAGATGGGGAGGGGATGGCAAGATTTTTCCAAGGTACACCTTTTCGCTTCTCCTTTCTTTCTCCCATCTTCCAGCCATATTC
>JADBJO010016362.1:12500-40701 GCA_016801955.1 Conus betulinus | reverse complement strand
ATAAAAATGGCTGTTTGTGCACCGGTTGTGCTTTGTGTCTGTTTGGTAGGGGTTAGATTGTTAGTGGGAGGAGGATTAACTTAGGGAAACCCAGTACAATCCCTAGGGTGTTCCCGCACCGTCTTAAGCGTTGGGACAATAATATATTATATATTTAGACACACCACACACACACACAGCACACAAAATTGTCACTCTCTGATGAGGGACCCGAGGGCCGCGAATGTGCCTAGGTTATAGCTGACGCTTCTTTCCATCAAGCGGTGAGAGCATTTTTCCACGTGAGCCTAGAGACGGTTTCTGAATATCCTCATCCCTCCCCTTATCTTTCTGTTTCCCCCCATAAGGCGATTCTCTAACGGTTTTAGAGACCATTTTGCTCCATTACATATTATGGGCGTGTGCTACAAGTCCTTATGTTGTTTCTTTTTTTCCACGGACTGAAAACTTTTGATCCGTTGTGACGATCGTTCTAGCTAGCTCTTTCGACGTGTGATTCTGGTAGATCTTTCCATGGATATGTTGAATCTTTATGATTTCAGGCAATGAGAGTAACTGCGAAGATGGAAGATATCCATGTTGCACTGTATCCCTACATCTCACCCGTGGCTGTCTGTACTGTGTCTTAGTGGCTGTCTCTGTACCTGATGCTGTTTAGAATACGGGATATGTTTCTGTTTCCGTGAAAACAGATGACCCAGTTTACAACGATATCATAAATTTGATAGCAGAAACCTATAGCAGGTGTAACGATAGCCGCCTTTTTCCTGGAAGCAATTGTTACCAAGATACCTGTCCCGCTCGATCAAGTGATGTAAAGACACACGTCTTTCACATGTTGGCATCCCCAAGAACATGAAGGACCCTATCAATGGTAAGTCTTTCCATGCCAATGAACACAATGCTGACAACATGAAGGGACTATGGAGAATCTTGTTCTCCAGCAAGGTGGATCTGTTCAGATGAATATCTATCCCTCGAAAGCCTAAGCATAAGTATCCAAACCATCCAAAAGTGGTAGAGTAAGCCATTAAAGTGTCTCACCAAAGACAACCACAGGTCATGAAACTTCTTCAATCAGACTGGTCAGCGCGCTTGTCGATTTGAAGGATATCAGATGAATTGGATCTATAGATTGTGGTCATGGACAGGCAGTTCTTGAAGATGACGCGTCACGGAAGGCACTGAAATTAGCTGGGCTGGATGATTAAAGACTTTATGTTTTGAGAGAGAAGGTATCCCCCCCCCCCCCTGCTGTTCGAGAAAACGCAATTGAGTGTGTTCACAGAGTGGAAGAGTACATTATAACAAATACAGGAAATAACGCTTTGGGAATTTGTATTTTGTGTTACTGGAGAGCTGTCATTATTTGCATTTCATTCTTTAAACCGCCCTGTCCCCTCCGTCCCCACCCCCACAAAAAGTGTAGGCTCTTCCAATTTTGTCCGTTCTTTATCCCGGAGAGGGGTTGCAGAACATGCTCTAGTCTAGGCAAAGATGGGGAACAGGTGGAACGGGGGCTAGTTTCCCATGCTGTCTACAGTGGGATATTGAAGATGCGGGGACGCTGGGCAGAATGGGAGATGACTGTGTTTCAACGCATCCACCAGGGCACGTTTTTTTTTATGCCCTTTCTAGTGTGAAAGGAGTAACCAGGCGTGATCCTTATCACATGTGGTAAAAACATGATTAGGTCCTATCTGACACAGATGCACAACAGTAATTTTTAAACTGAATTAGCAATATATACCCAAAACACATCAATAAGCAAGATATATCTGGCACGCATTATAAACATCAAAACCTCTTTCATTAATGAGCACATACACCAAATACATCAAACAAGATACCTACCCTTGGCACTGATGAAAGCATAAGCGCACCAACAGCATTACCAGCCATTAGATACTCAGTGCATTTGTCAAACATTATACAACCAGTGTTTTAAGTAAAACGTCATACACACCTAGCACAGTAATAAGCAAGGATCATTATTCCAGTGGATTTAGTTACACGCAGTACATCCAGCAGGAAGTGATGGCCACCCCATGTGTTAAACAACATAGGATGCTAAGTCAGATTATGTGTGGAACGGCCCTTAACATTTAGACCACTAGGAACATTGTAACGGATTTTTTTTGTTTTTTTTGTCTCATGTTTTGTGTTCTATTAATTGTGTTACCAGAGTGTTGAGTTCGTAATATAATTCTAGTGTAAATTTTTTTAAAATGATACATTAACACACCCGTTTATGTTAGTATTTCAAATTTGGTTTTAAACGAATCCTTTGTTTTTCGGCCCATAAGCTGGCTGTCGAGGATACAATAAACCAAGTTTCAAAGAGGATGTCAGGAAATAAAGTAGAGATAAAAACTAACAAAACCAACACACCAAGAAAAGCAAAACCCAAAAACGAAATTGAAAAAAAAAGTAAACCTAGCATGAGTCATTTTATTATTGCCACAACAAGACCATGATCATCACACAGATGATACACAGACTTCAATAGTGTATATGATAAAAAAACAGTAACAGAACATCTCCCAAAGATCTGTCAGCCAAACTAATGTCCGGCTGTGAATTGTGTATCCGTCGTTGTTGCATGTAAACCGTGACCTTGTTGTAAATCCTGAAATGACACAGACCATTTCAATGGTGTGTTCACAGGCAGGACTATGGAGGAGCTGGACCAGTACTTGGGAGGGTGGGACCTTACCAGACCTTGTCTTCTCTCCTCATCGTCCTCCCCTTTGGTGGTCCATAGCATGCACACCATGGTGGCTGTCTTTATATTCCACGTCCCCCATCACAGGTAATAACCATGATCATAGCTTATTACTCTCTCTGTCTCTGTCTCCTCTTTCTCTCCTCTGTCTCTCTCTGTCTCTCTCTCCCTTCCTGTCTCTCTCGCTCTCTCTCTCCTCTCTGTCTCTCTCCTCTCGCTCGCTCTTCTCTCTCTGTCTCGCTCTCGCTTCTCTCTCTCTCTCTCCTCGCTCGCTCTCCTCTCTCTCTCTCGCTTTCTCTCTCGCGCTCTCTCTCTCTCTCCTCTCTCATCTCTCTCTCTCTCTCTCTCTCTCTCCTCTCGCTCTCCGCTCTCTCTCTCCCTCTCTCTGTCTCTCTCTCTCTCTCTCTCTCTCTCTCTCTCTCTCGTCGACAAGAAATTGGACTTCTGTGGTGTTTTCCATAACTTTGTGAAATTCTATTGGTGAATTTACCAACCGAATTACCAACGAAACAGTCAGAGAAGACCTGTGGAAACTCTGATAGTTGCTCAGATGGGGCCATAAATGACCGAACTGTGTCGGTCAGGGTGTACTGCGGGCCTCCACAATGGGAAGATTGGACTGGCCCGGCAGGAGATCGGACAATGAGGAGGTACTCAGAGAGAACATCTGTAGTTATGCTTTCTCCTGTGAACACCCCCATTGTGGATTTTGTAGTTTTTTTTACCTATACAAAGATTTGCTGAAGACCAAAAAATATTGTTTGCTTCACGATCTAATTTAAAGAGAGAGCGAGAGAGAGGAGACGAGAGAGAGCTGAAGAGAGAGGGAGAGAGAGAGAGGAGAGAGATTAATTACATGGACAGTGTCAGGAGAAAGGGAGACGGGCAGAAACAATAGAGGACCATTCAGCTTAAATCTTCTATCATGAATGACACTGTGCAGGTGTCGGTTGCCGCAGTGGCCTGAGGACAGCTACGTCCTTCAGAACGAGGATCACCGAATGGCGGTGAACCAGACCATTCCCATGGAGGACAGCCAGCAGTCCAGCTACTCCCAGTGCTCCATCTTCTCCCAGTGAACCACAAGCAGTGTCAGCAACCACAGCCAACAACAGCGCCAGCTGCAAGACTGCCAGGCCTGGGTCTACGACACGTCTGAAATGGACACCTCCCTCATTACATCAGGGTCTTCAATCCAGCATATCTCATTTCGACCTAGCCAACTCGTTTCTAAACTTGCAATAAAACAGTTACCTGTATGGCTTAGTTAGATTTTTCACCATTTGATTCGAATTATACAAACCCTGCATTATAATATTCGTCACAGATTACTTGCGGTTTTGATTACATGCCATGCAAAAGCCCGGATTCAGAAGCAGATGTCTGAATCTGATTTTGCACCTGGGCGGGGGGGGGGGGGGAGAGGAGGGGGGTTACTCGCAGGGGTCATTAAACGACCAGATATACAAGCATGCCTATGGCCTGCAAATAATACTTAAGAAATGAGAGGATTTCACACACGTACAAGAGGCATGTATGCTCATGCTGAGTCTAGAAAAGCTTGAAAGGAAAACTGGGGAAGACTGAACGCGGTTAGGAAAAAAAAAAGCAGGAGCAAAAATGTCCTGGTGTTAGGAAGGTTTTCGGTTGAACTCGAGGCCTGTCATGTATAATGCGATTTCCGTTGCTTCACTGGTTTAAAACTGGTACCTATCTATCAATGTATTTCATTACACTTTGTTACTTTTACTATATAGGTCCGAAGGACTATGGTGATTTGTTTGATCAACTTAATGAAGCACATGTGTAACTGTGTTGCTCCCAATGCCTGACACATGCTACAGGATGCTAGCGTATCTTAGGCCTGGTCTATGCTACATTTATCGTGAATGGAATTGTAAACACCTCCTGTATTAATTATAGTCTCGACAAAAAAGAACCTCCCAAAACTGTCGTCGTATTAATCGTCCTTCTCACCGATAGTTGGTGCTGCGTGTGTGTGGGTGTGTGTGTGTGTGTGTGTTGTGTTGTGTGTTGTGTGGTGTGTGTGTGCGCATCGACTGGTGCAGTTTTATCTGGTTATGTGACAGAACTAAAGTCCAAGCTCATCTTAATATTTTCTTCTTTGTTTGGCAATCTGCTTGGTGCCCTTGGGCGCTGGCTTACCTGTGTGACACTGTAAGACCTGAACGGCTTCACTGTGAATGCCATTTGTCTTGTCTGTAACAGTTTTGTTTTTCCCATCATTTTCGGTTTCTTGTTCGCCCTTGTGACAGATTACCCTTCACTTTTCTGCTGACTTTAAGAAAGAGTCGTATGTAAATAATTCAGCAAACACTATCACCAAGGACCTGACCTTTCACCATGGGGTGTACAAAGAGGCAAACAGGTAATATTCCACTTAAAATATATCCGTTTGACCTCATGCTCTTACGAGAAAACATTAGTCCTGTTTCGTTTTTATCGAACATTAGAATGAAGGTGAACAGAAGCAACGCTTACCCCTAGAGTAGGGTCTTTCACGATTGTGTCTTTCTTTTTTTTTATCCTCGTCTCTGTTGTTTATCTCATGTATCCCATTCGTTGTGGTGAGGCAACAAGTCATTTGCTTAGTAGCCTATCGTAAAATGTCTTGACAATGACAGCCTGAATTCATTGGAGTCAAAGGGAAATGTGGGACTTGCAGCTGACTTGTGAGTGACTAAGAAGCTTTGGAACCGTTACTTTTGGTTGATGAGAAAATAGAGAAAAAAGCATGGACTTTAGTGATTGAGTGCAGGACCGAGCGTTTGATTTGTGACGGAATTTAAACCTGACAACATGATGACGTGGCTAAATGTAGAACGTAGAAAACGTTCGACGTTGTGGCTGAATGTAGAATCGTCCAAAATATTGACTGGTTGTTTGAATTGGTTAACATTTAGAAGTGTTCAATTCTACCCTGTGGTTGAATGTTGGAACGTATAAGAATGCTGAAAGTTGTGACTACACTGCACGTGAACACGGTGAAACACAGGTAAACCTTCGTTGGCTAGACCGAACAGACATGGGCTTTGAAAATTTTTGATTTTAAACTTAATAGTTTCGTGTGAAGCATTGATATAGGTGACTTTTTTGCTCTAGTTTTGCATGTACCAGTGTCACTATGGTGGACGAATTTGAAGTACAGAAGGACCTACAGAGAGACCGACAGAAGATAGACAGATAGATAGACAGACAGACAGACAGACAGACAGCTGGATAGAGAGATAGCAATGGGACCCAAGAATATTTTAAATGTTTAATCATGTAAAACACCATCAATTAAAAGATAGTCTAACTGTGTTACAATAGATAAGTAAGATCTACAATGCGAAGTGGTGACAGGATGACAACCAAGTTTTGTAAGCCGAAACTAAAGCATGGAAATGTTTTGCTTTTGTGGCCGTATGTGCAGAAAAGCCGGTTTACATTATGCTCAAAACCGTTCTCCTTGCATATATGAAAAGAAATTCTATGTGTAAATTTAGATCAAATAATATTTGCAAGCTGCATGTGGACAGGTCTTTTTGAAAGAATACTTGTCTTACTACTGAACTCTTCACCACCTTTGGAAATGCAGAACTTGACATGGATGTAAGAGAGAACTTTCCGTGGCTGAAAGATATGACTCAGAGGCCACAGAATGTCCCTGTTCTCATTTCAGCCCTGGCTGCAGCATCGGGCCGCATATTTTACAGTCCCGACAGAAGAAGATGAACTTCTCTCGAGAAGAACCTGAAAACACGTCTGCTGAAACAGGAAATCAATGTCCTTCATTCATACTTCTAAACCATCATGTGGCCTTTCCTCTCAAATGATTAGGAATCTGTATGACGTTTGTTTCATTTGTTCATCGTATTCAAGCAATGGGTTCTGACATTACCTATCTGAAGGTAATGGAGTCTGGCTTATTCAGAATATCAAAAAAAAACGTAGCTGGCTACAGATGTGTCTTGTTTTCTTCTCCACAGTAGGGTGTACCTATTACTTTTATCCCTGAATCTTAGTGTTCAACACCGGTATATATCCCTGGAGTACTTGGAACTGCTTTTTGCGTCTTTTTTTTTTTTTTTTTATTATTTCAACATAACGTAAACACAATGTCTTTGCATGTCCAAAACAAAAACAAACAAAACGATTAAAGAGATCCAGCAAATACTCATGATGAAAAGAAAGTGGCAAAATAGATATTTTGTCGTAGTTGATGTTTCTCCTCTTACAGGTTTGGAAGAAAGCCAATTCTCTACATCAGCAACATAATTGTCTGGCTGTGGGCGTGGCCTCAGCGTTTTTTCCGCCAAACGTAGAAATCTTCTTGATCTACAGAGCCATATCGGGGCCACTGGAACTGCTTCCTACATCGCTGGTTTTTGTCTTAGGTCGGTAAAGAGTGTCAACGTTGCTGCTTCGGTTTTTTTGTCAGCTGGACTGAGCTGAAAGCTCAACGTTTGGTCATTTGGTTGTGTTAATGTTTCCCGGCAAGGTCTCTCACATCTGGGTAAGGAAAAAATAGCAGTAAGACTGTGTGTGTGTGTGTGTGTGTGTGTGTGTGTGTGTGTGTGTGTGTGGTGTGTGCGTTTGTTGTGTGTGTGTGTGTTTGTGGGGTGTGTGTGTGTGTGTGTTGTGTGTGTGTGTAGAAGAGAGTGAGAGAGTCAGAGAGAGAGAGAGTATCGCTTTTTTGTTTCCTTTTTTTGTAGGTTGGCTGACAGGATTGTTGACTGGTGAAGCGTCATTTGGTTGGTTAGGTCACTGGTCGTTTGACTCATAAGTGTCTAAGTAAGTGAGAGCTGGTAACCAGCCAGTAAATACACACGTCTTAGCATTGTCACTGTCCAGACAATGGTTTCCCATCTCTTTCAGTAAGGGAGCTGTGGGTCCACAGAGAAGCGAACGCGGGCAGGCTCCCTGCTGACGATTTCGTGGCTGATGGACCGTTCCTTCTGGATTCTCTGTCCTTCTGGTGCGACAGTGGCATACGTACAGCTCATTAGTGTGGCACCGTTTTTGTCCCTCTGCCTGGCTCACTGTGGTCAGTAGTCTACTTTGTTGTAGAGGGGGAGCATCCACTTCTATCAAAAACATACCTAACAACCAATAACAGCTTGATATTTTTTAAACAGTTGTAGCTAAAAGCCAGCAATTTTAGATTCTTTTTTCTAATGTTTCGTTTTGTGAGCAACGACAGGACAAGACGACACAGGTGGAGATTAAAACAACCTTCGTATGGAGGTCTTTGACATTTGCGTCGGAAATATCTACCAAAAGAAATGGACGCGATTGCGTCGTTTTTCAGTGGTTGTCTCCACTACAAATGTACATCACGCATGTCAATGTTGTTAACGTCGCCGCCACCAGAAGATACTGACATTAATTTTTGCAAAAGAGGTCTGGTCGTTTCGGCCTATGGAGATTGGATGGCATGAGCGGAAAATCAGTTTATAGACGTGCTTGAAAACCGTTGGTACATGTCTTTATGATCAGGAAATGTCAGGGGTGTCAGAGCATCCAGTGTCCAGAGTCTTGTGGGTGAGCGATAAAACAGATGAAAAGTGTAAAGGGCCATGTTTCCAAAGAAACTTTCTAGAAAGGGGAAAGAGATGTGTTCAAGGTTTCTTGGGTGGATTCACTCTCAAAGAAATGCCACAAGACTGGATCAGTCTGGAAGATGACATAGTAAAAAGAAAAAAAAAAAAACACTGGCCTTATAAAATTTTTTTGTTGTTGTTTTTTTTCTCGTACGGTTGTTTTAAAGAAGAAAATCAACTTGAAGGGTAGCAATGATCAGTACAAGTTCATCGGACCATGAAAAGGGATTCTGAAAGGCTCTCCTTCAAACTTTCGTGTATGGACACAACTGTCCGTTTCAACACAAACATATGGCAAAGTATTAGCATAGTGAGACAATGAACTTTCAAACCAAAAAAATGACAGCTCCATTACACCGCATAGAAAATAAAAGAAGGCCAAAACCAGTGTGAGTGGAGCCAGTATCGCTCCATCTTGAAGGACGTGGTCTGGTCCTAGCGTGATTGGAGCGAGCATCGCTCCATCTTGAAGGACGTGGTCTAGCCCTAGCCAGTGTGAGTGGAGCGAGTATCACTCCATCTTGAAGACGTGGTCTGACCTTTCCCAGTGTGAGTGGAGCGAGTATCACTCCATCTTGAAGGACGTGGTCTGACCTTTGCCAGTGTGAGTGGAGCGAGTATCACTCCATCTTGAAGGACGTGGTCTGACCTTTCCCAGTGTGAGTGGAGCGAGTATCACTCCATCTTGAAGGACGTGGTCTGGCCCTAGCCAGTATGATTGGAGCGAGCATCACTCCCCATCTTGAAGGACGTGGTCTGGTCTTAGCCAGTGTGAGTGGAGCCAGTATCGCTCCATCTTGAAGGACGTGGTCTGGCCCTAGCCATTGTGAGTGGAGCGAGCATCACTCCCCACTTGAAGGACGTGGTCTGGCCTTAGCCAGTGTGAGTGGAGCCAGTATCGCTCCATCTTGAAGGACGTGGTCTGGTCCTAGCCATTGTGATTGGAGCGAGCATCGCTCCATCTTGAAGGACGTGGTCTGGCCCTAGCCAGTGTGAGTGGAGCGAGTATCACTCCATCTTGAAGGACGTGGTCTGACCTTTCCCAGTGTGAGTGGAGCGAGTATCACTCCATCTTGAAGGACGTGGTCTGACCTTTGCCAGTGTGAGTGGAGCGAGTATCACTCCATCTTGAAGGACGTGGTCTGACCTTTCCCAGTGTGAGTGGAGCGAGTATCACTTCATCTTGAAGGACGTGGTCTGACCTTTCCCAGTGTGAGTGGAACGAGTATCACTCCATCTTGAAGGACGTGGTCTGACCTTAGCCAGTGTGAGTGGAACGAGTATCACTCCATCTTGAAGGACGTGGTCTGACCTTAGCCAGTGTGAGTGGGAAACGAGTATCACTCCATCTTGAAGGACGTGGTCTGACCTTAGCCAGTGTGAGTGGAGCCAGTATCACTCCATCTTGAAGGACGTGGTCTGGCCCTAGCCAGTGTGATTGGAGCGAGCATCACTCCCCATCTTGAAGGACGTGGTCTGGCCCTAGCCAGTGTGAGTGGAGCCAGTATCTCTCCATCGTGAAGGACGTGGTCTGGCCCTAGTGTGATTGGAGCGAGTATCATTCCATCTTGAAGGACGTGGTCTGGCCCTAGCCAGTGTGATTGGAGCGAGTATCACTCCATCTTGAAGGACGTGGTCTGGCCCTAGCCAGTGTGAGTGGAGCCAGTATCTCTCCATCGTGAAGGACGTGGTCTGGCCTTAGTGTGATTGGAGCGAGTATCATTCCATCTTGAAGGACGTGGTCTGGCCCTAGCCAGTGTGATTGGAGCGAGTATCACTCCATCTTGAAGGACGTGGTCTGGCCCTAGCCAGTGTGAGTGGAGCGAGTATCACTCCATCTTGAAGGACGTGGTCTGGCCCTAGTGTGATTGGAGCGAGTATCACTCCATCTTGAAGGACGTGGTCTGGCCCTAGCCAGTGTGATTGGAGCGAGCATCACTCCATCTTGAAGGACGTGGTCTGACCTTAGCCAGTGTGATTGGAGCGAGCATCACTCCATCTTGAAGGACGTGGTCTGGCCCTAGTGTGATTGGAGCGAGTATCACTCCATCTTGAAGGACGTGGTCTGACCTTAGCCAGTCTGAGTGCGGCGAGTATCACTCCATCTTGAAGGACGTGGTCTGGCCTTTCCCATTGTGAGTGGAGCGAGCATCACGCCATCATGAGGGACTTTGTGAAAAGAGAGAAAGTGAGGAACGATCAGCAGACACTATTTCCAGTCCATACCTGCCCAAATGAACTGTGTTCTTTCAAAGCAAGGTGCACTTTCCCCTTACAAGGCTGACAAGGCAACACCTGTTACATTTGGGTCTGAATCTGAGGTGGTATCCACGGAGGATACAGGATTCTAAAGCAAAACTATCATCAAAATACTGCACAAAAAATCTGCTAAACCACAAAAAAATCTGCTTAATCAAAAGTTACTGAAAGGCAGGTTGCGCCTTAAAGACAAACCCATAAACTGTAGTGTAGATGCAGAACAATAGATCTGGATCAAATGGTGGACACAGGGTATGTTCACATTATCGATAAAAGTGTGACAAACTTTTCATTGATGCCAGCTGCAATGTCACAGTGGTTAGCGCTGCAGATGTCCACCAAAGCCATTTATTGGTGGGAGTTTTTTTCGCCACAGCCGGCCCCTATCCTGCGTTGAGTTTGCTGTGGGCTCAGCTGGGAAGATTGGCATCACACAGTCGAGTTTTCATCATCCACATAATGATAGCATCTTTGAAAGTGTTGCTCAAATCTCCTGACCAGCATTGCAGGTGTCGGTATCTTTCGGTGATTCTGGGGTATATCATAACAGTAAGCATAGACTACAGCTCTGTCGTGGAGTCTCAAATCAGAATGAAAATCCGTAGCATCTCCCTCATCATCATTCAGCATAAAGAAGTCTCAAATTCTGATGGCCTTCAAACTCTGCTGTCATGGTGACCTCACTTTCGATTTCATCTCGACATCTCTACCCTTTACAACGTTTATGTCTGGGCTGTGGGTGTGGTATCGCTGACGCGGCTCGGAAAATGAGAAAGAGAAAAATCCACTGAACATGGAGACTGTGAGAGGGCGCATTCATGATTCATTCGCCACTGACGGAGGTCTGCACACTTTCAAATGCCATTCAAGTTTCATATTACATAAAGATGAATGATGTGTATCTCTACGAATCAGAAAATAAATATACGATTCAGATATAATCGGTCATTATTTTTTCAAACAAACACAAGAAAGTGTTCATCTTCTTCACATGGCGCTGACATTTGATGTTACGAATACACTTTTTTCCCTTGCCTTGTTGTCTTCCAGATATAAAACATGGTCCTATCTTACCTGAGGCATGACGCCATTGTTGGGGCGGGAGTCTGGGGAATGTTTGACGTCCAGATAGACGCCCATTAAGTTTCTAAAGGCGTGTTTACCCCGAGCTGTATGATGACATTCATCCAGGATCATCATGGAGAAATCGGTCATCTGCACTTCCTTCCGTTGGATGGCCTCCACCAGACACTGGGGCGTCATCACGAACACCTTGAACCTGGAGAAAAACCAGACACTGGGGGTCATCACAAACACCTTGAATCTGGAGAAACCAGACAGGACCAGCTAACACTGGGGGTCATCACGAACACCTTGTACCTGGAGAAACCAGACACTGGGGGGGGGGGGGGGGGGGGGGGGGGGGTCATCATGAACACCTTGTACCTGGAGAAACCAGGCACTGGGGGTCATCACAAACACCTTGTACCTGGAGAAACCAGACACTGGGGGTCATCACGAACACCTTGTACCTGGAGAAACCAGACACTGGGGGTCATCACGAACACCTTGACCCTGGAGAAACCAGACACTGGGAGGGGAGGGGGAAGGGGGGGGGGGGGGGGGGTCATCACGAACATCTTAACCTGGAGAAACCAGACACTGGGTGATCATCATGAACATCTTAACCTGGAGAAACCAGACACTGGGGGTTCATCATGAACACCTTGAACCTGGAGAAACCAGACTCTGGGGGGGTCATCATAAACACCTTGAACCTGGAGAAACCAGACACGGGGGGGGGGGGGGGGGGGGGGGGGGTGTCATCACGAACACCTTGAACCTGGAGAAACCAGACACTGGGGGTCATCACGAGCACCTTGAGCCTGGAGAAACCAGACACGGGGGGTCATCATGAACACCTTGAACCTGGAGAAACCAGACAGGACCAGCTAACACTGGGGGGGTCATCATGAACACCTCGAACCTGGAGAAACCAGACTCTGGGGGGGGTCATCATGAACAGCTCGAACCTGGAGAAACCAGACAGGACCAGCTGACCATTAATCAATCTGATCCTCGAAGAAAGTTCATTCCTCAGGAGAATAAAGCAATCGCTTTTTATTATCATTTATTTTCTGCAAAGATGCATCTACCAAGCTCTTGGGAGTCTTTGTGAATATCATTCCTGGGACACAAAAATATCAGAATCTCTAAAAGTTGGTCTGACCAACGAACGAAAGCAGCACTCTTCAAAAACTTCACGAAGGTAGACAATTTTTAGTGAATATTGATATTGTAAGTCACTCACTTACAACCAGTTCTGATCAATTTATCTCAATCTTTTTTTTTTTTAAGTTTTTCATGGAGTGACTGACAATATTTGTTAAAATAGTGTCTGGAACTTATCATTGCGTGAAATGTGATTGAAGAATGGTTATTATGTTTCCATTTTTTAAGGCTCAAAATGTTTACAGCATGCTGTTTATTTTAAATGTTATTAACAAATCTATAAAGGTGAGTGAAGAGTAGTAATCAAATAACTATTTATTAGGGTTAAAAATGTTTATACACATGCCGTTTATTTCAACTGTTCTCATTAACAAATTGATTCATGGTTTTTTTTTTATGGTAATTTCGAATGGCAGAAGAAAAAAAAAAAACATATGCATCGTCCTCTCGTCAACATCTGTTTAACTGCTGTAATTCTTTCGTCTGTAACATGGAGACAAAACTTTGCCAAAACGATGAAAACTCACGTGTTCAGCAGTTCGGCGAAAGGAGCCTTGGAACTGGTATATCTGCCACACCGGAAGTACGTGGCATGGGGAAAGAATTCGCTGAACCTGTGGAACTGCTGCTCGGCCAGCTTAACTTTGGGGGCCAGAAAGACCACACGCTTCATGCCAGAGCCTCTCAGGTGTTCCTGCAAGTGCAGCACCAGCAACGTCAGAGCACTGCCACCTCAGAATCGTCGTTCCTCAGTGACACATTATTACACATGCTACCAAACAGTCCCGTATATAGTTGCCTTTCTCCTATCAAAGAGTGGTTTGCCTACTTTAGAGCCCTTCTCCTATCATAGAGTCGTTTACCTACTTTAGAGCCCTTCTCCTATCATAGAGTCGTTTACCTACTTTAGAGCCCTTCTCCTATCATAGAGTCGTTTATCTACCTTACAGCCTTTCTCCTATCATAGAGTCGTTTACCTACCTTAGAGCCTTTCACCTATCATAGAGTCGTTTGCCTACCTGAGAGCCTTTCTCCTATCCTAGAGTCGTTTACTTACCTTAGAGCCTTTCTCCTATCATAGAGTCGTTTCACCTACCTTAGAGCCTTTCTCCTATCGTAGAGCCGTTCACCTACCTTAGAGCCTTTTCCCTATTATAGAGTCGTTTACCTACCTTAGAGCCTTTCTCTTATAAACCCGTTTACCAACCTTAGAGCCTTTCTCCTGTCATAGAGTCGTTCACCTACCTTAGAGCCTTTCTCCTGTCATAGAGCCTTTCTCCTACCATAGAGTTGTTTACCTACCTTAGAGCCTTTCTCCTGTCATAGAGCCTTTCTCCTATCATAGAGTTGTTTACCTACCTTAGAGCCTTTCTCCTGTCATAGAGCCTTTCTCCTATCATAGAGTTGTTTACCTACCTTAGAGCCTTTCTCCTATCAAGGAGCCTTTCTCCTATCACAGAGCCTTTCTCCCATCACAGAGCCTTTCTCCTATCATAGAGTCGTTCACCTTCAGGAGCTGGACTCACCTGCATGTACCTGAGGATGACGAAGGTTTTGCCGGTGCCAGTGGGCAGGAAGATGGCCACGTTGCAGCCTTGGCGGGCCCAGTAGAGCAGCTCCTCCTGGTAGTCCCTCAGTTTGATCAACCCATCGCTCGACACGCGCAGTGGCCTGTTCAGGTCGCGCATCAGTCGCAGCTGTACTTTGCTGCTGCTGCTGCTGCTGCCGCTCTTGCTGCTGGCGCCATCCGCCACGTCCTGCACGCCACTGTTGTTCTCGGTGGACAGGGTGCAGACGGAGGCGGAGTCGTCCAAACCATCTGCCCTGGGATTTGGAGCTGGTGATGCTGTGGATGATGCAATTAGCGTTTTCACAGACGTTCTTCATTTCGATGCACGATTTACACACACACACACACACACACACACACACACACACACACACACACACACGCACACACACACACACACACACACACACACACACACACAGAGAGAGAGAGAGAGAGACAGACAGACAGACAGACAGATTAGAAAAAAAGAGAGAGTGAAGCGTCAATGGGTACTTGGGAAAACAACAGTCCTTTCTGTGTTAAATCGTGAGCTTTGTCGCAATCCCCACGCCTTGTTTGCTACAACTTCGCCAATATTTGGTTCATGTTGCTGGGCATGTGACTGTGAACTTAACTAGTAGACCAGCGCAGCGAGAGGGAACGCACTCTCCACAAGCTGGAATTACTGGACTCTGCATAAAAGAGCAGTGTGGATCTCCTCAAAGAAACAGGATTGGCCTATATACCTAAAAATACGGTGACTCTCCTCAAACAACTGGATTTCAAATGTAATTCTGAGCTGTGTTCACATACACGTTACCAGGGTATGAACCAAAGTAAAGAGATATCGGATTCGATGAAATGAATACGTACTAGCATTGATTGAACTTTGAATTTTAAAAACTGTATGATTCGCCTCTCTCTCTCTCTCTCTCTCTCTCTCTCTCTCTCTCTCTCTCTCTCTCTCTCTCTCACACACACACACACACACACACACACACACACACACACACACACACACACACATTGTATACGCGAAAAATTTCAGAAAGAAAAGTTAAATCGTTCCAGATTCAGAACAATGTCATAGTCCTTCAGGAGCTAGATCCGGACACACTGTCACGGTCCTTCCGAAGCTAAATCCGGACACATAGTCACAGTCCTTCTGAAGTAGATCCAGACACTCTATCAAGATCTTTCCAGAGCCAGACCAAGGCACAATGTCACAGTCCTTCAGGAGCCAGGTCCAGAGACAATGTCACAGTCCTTGCAGAGCCAGGTCAAGACACAATGTCACAGTCCTGGAGCCAGGTCAAGACACAATGCCACAGTCCTTGCAGAGCCAGGTCAAGACACAATGTCACAGTCCTTCTGGAGCCAGATCAAGATACAATGTCACAGTCCTTCTGGAGCCAGGTCCGGACACTATGTCACAGTCCTTCCAGATCAAAGTCCGGACACAATGTCACAGTCCTTCCGGAGCCAGGTCAAGACACATTGTCACAGTCCTTCCAGATCAAAGTCCAGACACAATGTCACAGTCCTTCTGGAGCCAGGTCCGGACACAATGTCATAGTCCTTCCAGATCAAAGTCCGGACACAATGTCACAGTCCTTCTGGAGCCAGGTCAAGACACATTGTCACAGTCCTTCCAGATCAAAGTCCAGACACAATGTCACAGTCCTTCTGGAGCCAGATCCGGTCACAGTGTCACAGTCCTTCCAGAGCCAGGTCATGACACAATGTCACAGTCCTTCCGGAGCCAGATCAAGGCACAATGTCACGTCCTTCTAGAGCAAGATCAAGACACAATGTCAAAGTCATTCTGGAGCCAGATCAAGGCACAATGTCACAGTCCTTCTAGAGCAAGATCAAGACACAATGTCAAAGTCATTCTGGAGCCAGATCAAGACACAGTGTCACAGTCCTTCCGAAGCCAGATCATGACACAATGTCACAGTCCTTGTGGAGCCAGATCAAGACAATGTCACAATCCTTCCGGAGCCAGATCCGGACACAATGTCACAGTCCTTCCGGAGCCAGGTCTGGACATAATGTCACAGTCCTTCCAGATCAAAGTCCGGACACAGTGTCTCAGTCCTTCCGGAACTAGGTCCGGACATCAAATCAAATCCAAGGTGACAAGTTCATTGCCACAGCGTCGCTGCTAAATCAGCTTACAGAACTGCTACAGTCTATGGGATGGATCACCATCGTTGTTCAGTGTCCACTTAAACGAGCGGGTACCTGAATGGAATGACTCGGTTCAGGGGAATGCTGAAGGTAGGGGTTTGCCGGGCGATTGAGGAGACAGCTGAGGAGCTCACACACATGTGGCTGATCTCCGGAACCACACTGAAGAGAGCCGTGCGCTGGTTAGAGACGGTCGAATCACCCTTGTGCGTGGAAACCTTTAGTGTTTACTTGTGGAGATTCACATTAGTGTAATATGTAGAGCCCTTTAACGTAATACCTGTGGGCATTTCGTCTTTCTTGCTGAGCTGGTGAGTTAGTAAAGTCACTGTGACATAGCCCTGGGCATATGCAAACCTCGCCATAGTCTCGGTACTCAGGAGCACGGTATGTGACGGAATTTAAACGCATCTTTTGTGTATGTAACTTTGAATGAAAGTGAAACGTTTTTGAAACATGAAGAATTTTCAGAGTGGAGTCTAGTGGTAAATGTCTCAATTACGTCGGTTGCATTCGATCAAAGAATATGGTTGAAAAAGAAATGAAAAAAAAAAAAAAAGAAAACGACCTTCACTATCAATTTTCTATGATCTGTTCCTCGAAAAAAAAATCTTTGGTATCAATTTTCTGTGGTTTGTACCGTGTAAAACATTTTACAGGAAATCCTACATAAGCGTGAAATTTGGATAGACGCATAGACTGACTGGGATAACACATTAATAAGTGACTGGAATAACACATTAATGAGTGGCTGGGGTAACACATTAATAAGTGACTGGGATAACACATGAATAAGTGACTGGGATGACGCATTATTAAGTGCACAAAGAACAAACATTCTGTATTATTCAAGAAAACAAATCAACATGCAAGCCGATATAAATGTGAAACTTGCCTGTGTATCTTCTTCGTGGAAATGTACAATCGAAGGAATAAAATTAAAACTGATAAATCGTATCATGGGATTTCAGAGTCAAGCATCATTTTAAAAATGAGTAAAGTATGACGACAGATGCAAGATCTTTCATGATGAAAAAAGAAACCTTTTCAAACAGGATGTGTGGGTACCATCCATTTTCATAAACAACTTGGCAAAAGTCTGACATGTTTTACAGAGAAACTGTAATGAATGTGAAAAAGTATTACCCACCGTTGAATCTGCTTTATGGCACCAGAAAAAGAAATTACGCGTTTAATTTAACAATGTTATAGCAAAATTTCTTTATTTGCAGGTTTAGTTACTCCGAACAAAACAATGCGAGGAATTGAGCCGATTTAGCCATACGTATATAGTAAAAAAAAAAAACAAACAAACAAACAAACAACAAAACATGTCAAATTCAGTGTAAATGCATTTCCATAGGTAACGTTAAACTATGGTTTCAATACTTTTAATTACCGTTAGATGAATATTAATCGACAGCATTAATCAACACAATCTAATAGATTGTAACAAGGTTGAAATGCATCCCAATCTGATTCAACATTGTTAAATAAAAAGGAATATACTACACTTAACAATGTGACCGCAGACTGTAATTTCGAAAATGCATTATTCTGCCGAGTAACAAAAACTAAAAATACTTTCTTACGTTAAGATGTTAGCAATATATGCAAAAGTTTTGACAGTTTATAAAAGTATGATATGGTAAACTGTATATGTTTGAAAATGTCTTTACCATCGTTATCATCTTTCTTTTGTACCTGTTTTATGCACACAAAAAAAAGGGTGAAAACATTAGCGTATTGTATTTGTCTGATAAAAGTCTTTAACATTATTGTAAAATGTGTATTATGGACAAAAGAGAACCTTCAATACAAGGGCACAGAGAGAGAGAGAGAGAGGAGAGAGAGAGAGAGAGAGAGAGAGAGAGAGAGAGAGAGCAGAGAGACAGAAGAGAGAGAGACAGAGACAGAGATTGAGAGACAGCATTAACAAATGGACGACATCCAACAGATTTTGCCAGATGTTAATATCTCTCTTTTACACAAAATCTGTCTGTCTATTCCGTCTGTCTGTTTTTTCTCACTCATCCTTTCAATGCCGATTGTTCTGGAACTCAAGGTGCAAGAAAACGGGTATTTCTTGGCCATGATCCTTGCCACACACGTACTCCAGGATGCGTCTTCGCTGGATGGCCTGCTGGTCAGTGTTCTCAAATAGTCCTCGCGGGCAGAGGTTCTCAGCCTCTCTGGTGCTGATAGCTCGTTGTTTTCGAAGTCTGGAAGGAGGGTTCCCCCAGATTCTCCTCCTTCGCTCTGTGTGTCTGCCGTCAACAACATCAACACTGGGTCAAACGATGCAGCCAACGAATAAAGTCTGTGTGTCTGTTGCCGTCAACAGCGTCAACACTGGGTCAAACGATGCAGCCAACGAATAAAGTCTGTGTGTCTGTTGTCATCAACAACATTAACACTGGGTCAAACGATGCAGCCAACGAATAAAGTCTGTGTGTCTGTTGCCATTAACATCGTCAACACTGGGTCAAACGATGCAGCCAACGAATAAAGTCTGTGTGTCTGTTGTCATCATCAACAAACATCAACACTGGGTCAAACGGGTCAAACGATGCAGCCAACGAATAAAAGTCTGTGTGTCTGTTGTCATCAACAACATCAACACTGGGTCAAACGATGCAGCCAACGAATAAAGTCTGTGTGTCTGTTGCCATCAACAACGTCAACACTGGGTCAAACGATGCAGCCAACGACGATATAAGTCTGTGTGTCTGTTGTCATCAACAACATTAACACTGGGTCAAACGATGCAGCCAACGAATAAAGTCTGTGTGTCTGTGTTCAACAACATTAACAACGATGCAGCCACGAATAAAGTCTGTGTGTCTGTTGTCATCAACAACATTAACACTGGGTCAAACGATGCAGCCAACGAATAAAGTCTGTGTGTCTGTTCATCCATCAACAACATTCTGTGTGTCTGTGTCAACACTGGGGTCAAACGATGCAGCCAACGAATAAAGTCTGTGTGTCTGTTGCCATCAACACATCAACATTAACACTGGTCAAACGATGCAGCAACACAACAAACTGGGTCAAACGATGCTGCCAACGAATAAAGTCTGTGTGTTCTGTTGCCATCAACAACATCAACACTGGGTCAAACGATGCAGCCAAACGAATAAAGTCTGTGTCTGTTGCCATCAACAACATCAACACTGGGTCAAACGATGCAGCCAACGAATAAAGTCTGTGTCTGTTGCCATCAACAACATCAAAACGATGCAGCCAACGAATAAAAGTCTGTGTGTCTGTTGCCATCAACACTTAAACACTGGGTCAACGATGCAGCCAACGAATAAAGTCTGTGTGTGTCTGTTGCCATTAACATCGTCAACACTGAGTCAAACGATGCAGCCAACGAATAAAGTCTGTGTGTCTGTTGCCATCAACAACGTCAACACTGAGTCAAACGATGCAGCCAACGAATAAAGTCTGTGTGTCTGTTGCCATTAACAACGTCAACACTGGGTCAAACGATGCAGCCAACGAATAAAGTCTGTGTGTCTGTTGCCATTAACAACGTCAACACTGAGTCAAACGATGCAGCCAACGAATAAAGTCTGTGTGTCTGTTGCCATTAACAACGTCAACACTGGGTCAAACGATGCAGCCAACGAATAAAGGACAAATGGAAGAAGACATACACACAGATCTGGGCAATACCTGAGTTTAGGGATCCCCCCCCCCCCCCCCCTACCCCCCTCTCACCTTCAACTCTTATCTCTCTGTGGTGGGTTTTTTTTTTGTCCGTCAGACAGCAACGTGAACTTAATTACAAAACACCCTGTATGTTCTACAAATGCCAGCCAAAGAAGCTGTCTTTCCGCGAGAAGAAGCTGTCTATCTGTTAAAGAGTTTCTTCTTAAACAAAGGGGCCACTAACTTCAGCGTCGCCTTGGCGTGGATCAAGGTTGTTTAGTCCTCTTCACAATGAAGATCACATTGGCGCCAAACAACAGACAATGTGAGACCCGTTGGTGTTTAAACGGTTAAAAACTAGAACACGTTGGCCGAGTGAAGCTGCATATCATGTAATCATTTCTCACATCAGCTGCCGTTTGTACTTTCTTTTTAATCAGCTTTGTGTTTTATAGGTCTATCTTCATCCATGTTGTACACTGAACGATCAACCTTATGTGATAATGTTGATGTATATGTCTATCTTCATCCATGTTGTATACTGGTCGATTAACCTTGTGTGATAATGTTGCTGTGGTTGCTGTATGTTTCAGCGAGATCTGTTCGATCGATTGTAATGATTTTGATGTAAACTGTGGAGATGTTGAAGGCACTGCGAATATTGCCAAGAGGGGTGAGGGAGGGTGGGGAATGGAGGTTGGGTGGGGTAGGGAAGAAGAAAACGATGGGTTGACCAAACTGATCTCTGTATCTTTTTATCTACCACACACACAGAGACTCAGATACTGACACAGACAAACAAACACTGACACAGAGAGAGAGAGAGAGAGAGAGAGAGAGAGAGAGAGAGAGAGAGAGAGAGAGAAGTTTCTGTGTTAGCTTGCTGGAATTACTCAGTATCTAACGTAGTTTTCTTCCTTTCCAGCCCATACAAACTTTAAGCTTTTAAATCTGCCTTCATCATTGAAAGAAAGGTAACTCAAAGCACCCAAGGTCGTCAGTAACAACATGCATCATTCAAATCAGCGACATAGCAGATTTTTGGGTCCTTCTTCTGGAAGGCTTAATATGTCTCGCATTCTGACACTTTATAGAAGGCCGCATCGTGTATTTGTTTGGCACCTAGGTATATGTCATTCAAGATCAGTGTACATCAGATCTTGTGGAGAAAAACCTACAAAAAAAACCCCAAACCCCAGATTCTTCAACCCCATCTTATGTGTGTTCCACTTCGGTCCACATCGACTGTGATTTTACATTTATATTTCTTTTCCGTGCTCTCATGTTGTAACTGACCTGTGTCCGTTATGGCACAAAGTTCTCTTTTCATACAGATGAGGCTGTCCTGCATTGTACAGTGTACTAGCTAGCAGTACAGCTAGTTTGAAGCACATAGCACAGTATTTGCCCCTACCACAAATCTTTCTCTTGTGTCCTCAAAGCCTGTAAGAATGTCATATTTCACTTCTGAAAATAATGAGGCAGAACATTCAAACATACCAAAACACCGTATTCAACATATGTAAGTCAGCTTTCTTAGTGCAGATTGAGTACGGATCCCCTGTACTGAGAAAATTGTTCAATTAGGAACTCATTTGAAATTGTTCGATTAGTACCTTATTTAAAATTGTTCAATTAGTACCTCATTTTAAATTGTTCAATTAGGAACTCGTTTGAAGGACCCAAGCGGAAAATATGAATTTGTGGATGCCAACGATTTAACTGAATATTGACCATGAATGAAGTCTATCAATAGTTCAAATTGGACAACATGTTTTTGTATTCTGAATTGTGTCGAAAGTGCAACAAACTACACATCATATCAGACAAAATAAACAAAAAATATTGGGGAAAAATGACTTAATATGAATCTGCAGATATGAAAAAAATACTATGGATATGACAGTCTAGCATATCAACAATCATTAACAACTGTATTACAAAACGATATAGGCAGAAATACCTTCAGCATCATAAACGCGACCACGTCTTCCATAGGCCAGCTGGTCTGGAACATACCAGAGACAGACATGTCACTAACATCACTCAGCATTCAAAAGGAAGATTTTTTAATCAATGTCAATATATTCCACAGAGATACTTTACTGTGTTTAAGAGAATCACTGTTCAACAGGACAGTTATGTTTAAACATGCAACTATATGTTTCCATTCGCCCCACCCCCACCCCCACCCCCCCCCCCCCCCATCCCGTCTTGTTCACAGTCCAGCCAACCACAAAGGCCCCATCAGGGAGGAGTGACTTCTGTGAAAAGAAAAGAAGCATAACCATATTTTCTCTTTCATTTTGTTTGACTTTTTGTTAATGCGTTGGTGAAAGGGACGACAAAATGTATACACTTACATCATCAATATCAGAAAACTATGAAAACACTGGAAAATGCACAAAAACCCCAACCAACCAAAAAAAAAAAAAAAAAAAAACTGCGACCCATTTACGTACCAACCAACACACATACACAATCAGCTATAGCCTCATGCTGGTAACGATCCGACTCATCATGGCGCTGTTTACTGACATTGTAGTAACCTGATATGCGTTTGTCATCGTTCACTGCACGTACAAACCAAACTTTTGCGTGGGCCCCCAGTATGACAACTTCCCGTTCAGGGGACAGCACTCCATATCCAGTATTTTGCCTTTATTCGTTCCCACACCAGCATATTGTCACATAGTATATATTGTATGAAAAAAAGAGTAAATCGCTGTTGTAAAATGTTGAACCGATCAGAAAAAAAACCTCACTTTATGTAAATGGCTATATTAATGTATGGTACACTTTATGTAAATGGCTATATTAATGTATGGTACACTTTATGTAAATGGCTATATAAATGTATGGTACAATTTATGTAAATGGCTATATTAATGTAAGGTACACTTTATGTAAATGGATATATTAATATGCTACACTTTTATGTAAATGGCTAATCTAATGTATGGTACACTTTATGTAATGGCTATATTAATGTATGCTGCACTTTATTTAAATGGCTATATCAATGTATGCTACACTTTATGTAATTGGCTACATTAATGTATGCTAAACTTTACGTAATTGGCTATATTAATGTATGCTACACTTTATGTAATTGGCTATATTAATGTATGGTACACTTTATGTAAATGGCTACATTAATGTATGCTACACGTTATGTAAATGGCTATATTATGTATGCTACACTTTATGCAGAGTAGAAAGAAACTCGTGGAGAGCGTGGCAGCAGAGAGTCCTCAACCCATGCCCTTCTGGACATGCTCATTTCCACTTAATGACTCGCGCACTAACCACTGAGCCACAGGGACACCTGATATTTGTAGGAAAGTTAAGCCTTATGAAGTTCACTTTTGTTCCTCCTTGACAGATCCCAACTTGAACACCTCTCTGCCGCTTCTGCCATTGCTTTCAGGGCTTTGGTTTTTTTTCCCTCCCTGCAACTGAGAGCTGTTTCATGAGGCTGTATGCAGACGTTCCCACAAACCCCCTAGCTCCAATTTCTGCAGTGAGGACTTTGACCTGATAGCCTTCTCTCCTCAGGCTGTTTGCCAGATCAGCATACTTTTCAGTCTTGTAGATCTGAGCTGCCTCCATTCTGTTCTCATATGGCACCGTGAGCTCGATCATGATCAGCTGCTTGGTTGACTGAGAGTGTAATACTATGTCTGGTCTCATGCCACTCTTGCTGATAATCTCTGGGTGACTATTCCATTCTGGGAGGTCTGCTGTGCACTCCCAGTCATCTGCCCCGTCCAGCAGACTCTGCCTGCATGTTCCGAGTGGCACTGTTGTTCTGGCCATGATTCGCTGCCTCCTGCCGTGAAGAATGTTGCGGGTGCTTTTGGAGTCCTGATTTTCCCTTTTGTGGTGTTGGTACTAGCCCCCAGACTACTTGTACAATCTCTTTGAGCACTTGGTTTGTGCCTCCATGTGTACCTTCCTTGAGCCAGGGCTACTTTACATGAGCTTAGGACATGCTCCACTGTTTGTTTTTCATGGCAAAGGGGGCATGAAGGATCGTCTGTTTTCCCCCCACTTCACCAGGTTTGCATTTGAAGGCAGAAGGTCATATGCAGATCTGAGAATGAAGCTGATCCTGAGAGGGGCCATGTGCCAAATGTCATTCCAAGTGAGACTTCTTTGGAGTGCATTCTCCCACGTTGTCCATTGCCCTTGCTGGCTCTGCTGGACTGCTTTTTGGAGTCTTTGTTGGTCTTCTTCTTTTTCATCTCATCTCCTGAATCATCATCTCTTTTGGCTTTTCCTTTGGCCTTTGACCACCATTCAGTTTTGGTCACCCCCAGTCCTTGTCTGTTGGTCTGTGTGTGTCCTGTTATTTCTCTGATCTTGAGACTTTCTTTTGCAGAATCCATCGCCTCTTGAACTTTCCATTTTCTGCCTGTCTTCAGCTGGGGCTTGATTGCTTCAACCACCTTGTCTCCTGAGTCCTCCAGCATGCTTTGAAGTCTGATCTTCCCTGCTTTATATTCCTCCAGGATGGATTTCAGTGGTAGTTTCAGCTTTGCTTGGCGACAGTATAGCGCTATGTCAGTCAGACAGGGTGGGACACCAAGCCATTTCCTTGTGAACTTGTTGATTGGATTCCATTGCCTCCACTATGCTGGTGCAGATGTCGTATATCATCAGAGGCCATAGGAGCTTTGGTATATCAGCATGAACTGCAGACACCAGACCTTGTATTTGCCAGGGAGCCCACACTGGTCAATGGTCTCCAAGCCTTCTTCCGACATCTGTTTGGTTTCTTTTGCTCTTCGTGTGTCTTTCAGCGTATCATCATACCATCTTCCAAGGCTCTTGACTGGCTCTTCTGTTACTGTTGGAATGGTCTGGTTGGCAACACTGAAGACCACAGATTCGGCCACCACTTTTCCTTTCCTCAGTGAGAGACTCCGTGATTTCTTTGGCTTGAACTTCATTCTGGATGAGGCAACTATGTCGTCCAGCCTCTCCAGCACGTGACGTGTCTCGTCTTCTCTGGATGAAATCACTGTAGTGTCATCCATGAAGGCCTTGAGAGGGGGCATCTTGTATCCATCGCCAAGGTCTGTTTGTCTTGCGTTGCTTGTTGCTGCTGCTGCTTTCAAGATGACTTCCATTGCCAACACGAACAGTATTGGGGAAATGGCACAGCCCATTGCAATGCCCACTTCCAAGTTGATCCATCTGTGTTGTGTACTCCTTGGTAGAGAACCGCATTGAGAAGCCATTGAAGTACTTCTTGAGCATGTCGCAGATGTTCTTTGGCACATGGTACATCTTAAGAGCCAACTGTATCATCTCATGGGGTACAGATCCATATGCGTTTGCCAGGTCGAGCCACACTACGTCCAGGTCTCTCTTTTCTGTTTTTGCTCTTTGGATTGCGTCCCCAGATCATTGTGGCGTGTTCTACACAGCCAGCCACGCCTGGAATGCCACCTTTCTGGACTGACACATCCAAGTACTTGTTTTCCATGAGGTACTTGGTCAGCCTTGCTGCCATGACAGAGAAGAAGATTTTCCCTTCGACGTTCAGTAGTGATATTGGCCTGAACTGGCTGATGTCACTTGAGTTTTGCTCTTTGGGGATGTACACACCATCTGCCGTCATCCACTGGCCGCTGATCTTCTGATTTCTCCAAGCTGATCGCAGCAGCCTGTGGAGCCACTCCAGCACCTTGGGACATTTCTTGTACAGCTGGTAAGGTATTCCGTTTGGCCCTGGTGATGATTTGGCTCTGGCTTTGTCGACCACCTTCTTGATTTCCGCCAACGTTGGAGGCTTGTCATTGAACTTCCTCAGGGTTGGTTGGCCACACCAGACCTTGAATGTCGAGTGGTGCTTTGCTCTGTGAGTCAGAGTATGTTTTTTCTCAGATGCTGCTCAAGAACTCCTTGTCCACACTTAGGGTCCCAGATTTTGGCTGCTCGAACAGAGTTCTGGCAAACTGGAAGGGGTCTCTGAAGAAACGCTCTTGTGTCTTCTTCTTTTTGCTCTTCCTCTTCCTCGCAGATTCTGCTTTGCTGAGGGCACTGTGTTTTGCTTTCAGGTCTTCCCAGAGTTTTTCCAAGCCTTGTTTTTCAGCTGGCAGAGCAGTCTTCATTTGCTTCTTGAGGTTTTTTTTTGGACCCTGATCTTGTCCATCTCTTCTTGGCGTCTGGATTTCTTTGGAGGTGTTTTCTCTTTGGGTAGTTTTGCTCCATAGGCGTCTCTACATGTGGCATACACAATGTCCCCATATGTGGCTAGTTTATGTTCCAGGGTGCTTTTCCCTATCAGTGCATCGAGTCTTTGACAATTTTTGCATCCAGTTTCTCCCAATCTTCAGTCTCGTTTGCTCGTGGCAGGCTGAGTTTCAGGCGCCTGGCATCGAGGGCCTGTGCAAATTCCTCATCCGAACCAACAGCGTGGATGTCCTTGGCACTGTGGTTAAAATCCTGGCCTTGGTCTTCCGACGTCTTATCTGCTGATGCAGTGCGCTGCTGCTCATTCAGATGAGTCTTCACACATCCCATCTTTGTTCTGTGGATCTTCATGCCACGGGTGGTAGCGAAACGCTTTCCACAGACACATGGATATTCCATTTGGTCCATGTTCGTAGTCCGTTTGGGATTTGCAGTCGTGATTGGTTGAGCACCGATGGATTCATCATCTCTCTCCCCCTTTCGGTGAATCCTGGGAGCATCTTTTCTTTTTTTTTTTTAGTAGCCACATGTTGAAGGCAAAGTGGGGAGCCAGCCCACAGAGCCCTTGGTTGGTGGTCTTTCCCAGTGTCCTCCGGTCTTTCCCGGACGTCCTCCGGCCTATTCCCGGAAGTCAATGGTTTACCCATGCATCAGTAGAAAGAAACTCGTGGAGAGCGTGGCAGCAGAGAGAGTCCTCAGAAGAGAAGCCCCTTTCAAGCGAGTGTTTTTTCGGCCCTTATCTCCTGACACTCTAGGGGGGTGGGGCCACACCCGGTTCATGACTCCGGATGTCCCTCTGCTGCCCCCCTTTTTTTTTTTTTCCCATCTTGGGATGAGCCATGACTGGGATTCGAACCCATGCCCTTCTGATATTGTAGGAAAGTTAAGCCTTATGAAGTTCACTTTTGTTCCTCCTTGACCAGATCCAACTATATCAATGTATGCTACACTTTATGTAAATGGCTTCATTAATGTATGCTACAATTTGTGTAAATGACTATATTAATGTATGCTACACTACCACCCTCCTCTCAGCTCCTCTTAGTTCCTCTTTCCTCAATGTTCTCCCCAGCAGTTGTAGCTATTCTTCACTGTTGGTGTCAAGTTATCCTTAGTGTCCCTTACATTATCATTGCTCAGTGGATTTTAACTTCGTTTCCACCAAGAATGTATGACTTTTTTGATCGACGATTCGAACACCTACTCCAACACGAATCAACAATATTTCTCTTCTCACCATGAACCTCGCTCCACGTGTCAGGGGAGAACACTCACCATAAACCTCATTCCACGTGTCAGGGGAGAACACTTCCCATAAACCTCGCTCAATGTGTCAGGGGAGAACACTCACCATAAACTTCCACGTGTTAGGGGAGAACACTCACCATAAACCTCGCTCCACGTGTCAGGGAGAACACTCCCCATAAACCTCGCTTCACGTGTCAGGGGAGAACACTCACCATAAACCTCATTCCACGTGTCAGGGGAGAACACTCCCCATAAACCTCGCTCAATGTGTCAGGAGAGAACACTCCCCATAACCTCGCTCAATGTGTCAGGGGAGAACACTCACCATAAACTTCGCTCCACGTGTTAGGGGAGAACTCTCACCATAAACCTCGCTCAATGTGTCAGGGGAGAACACTCACCATAAAACCTCGTTCCACGTGTTAGGGGAGAACACTCACCATAAACCTCGCTCCACGAGTCAGGGGAGAACACTCACCATAAACCTCGTTCCACATGTCAGGGGAGAACACTCACCATAAA
>JADBJO010016362.1:0-5000 GCA_016801955.1 Conus betulinus | reverse complement strand
GTTAAGCGCTGAAAAAAACCAAACCCGACCTCCAGGCCCCAGAAGACAGGAAATCTCCCCACCCCTTAACGGTGCCACGTGCACCCGATGACTCTCCCGTTGTGTGTTGCGTATGTGACACTGCACCGTACCGTTTGTGTCTTTCTTTCTTTCTGCGTACACAGGCTGATACTCCTGCGGACACTGCCTGTCTGTACAGGTAGTGGAGATCTGTGACCGGTGCGAGTTTGCTCACAATTACCTTAACTTCAGGGTGAGCAGTGGCGAAGTCCTCGACACATTTTGTGAACATTTTGCTGACAAGTTTGGGATCTTTCCTCTGGATGTCATTTAGTCCGCAATGGATGACCACTGTGTCAGCTGGCTTTTCGTCAGAGGATGGAAGTTTCTGTAGCATCAGAGGAAGGTCTTCGGTCCTATAAGCTCTGCAAACCGTTGTTTCAAAGCTTTACGAGCGGCCCAGTCTTCTCCCATTCATTCCTTTCATCACAAGAGTCGTGGAGCACGGCAAATGCAGGTAAATCTTGTTTTTTCTTCTTTCTGTTTTGATCTGCGCCTAATAGAATTCTGTTTTCTTTGTTTCTGATCTTTTACGTCAAGTGAATCGTTGACGTCATTATTCTTAATTTCTTTTCCAACCCCCTTTGCTTTTGATTTTTCTTTCTCTTTTGTTTCTGTCTTCTGTTTTCTTCTGTCTTCCGGGATGCTGTGGGGCAGGCAGGGATCGATTTTGCGATCTCAGCGTACATGGGACAGGTAGGATTACCTGTCTGAGTCTGATCGTCCGAAACTGTTGTTGTCATGACAACTCTAGATGTAATCATATTTTCGATCATCTTTTTTCTGATCATGTATCGTATTCTCCAGGCTTGACATACGATTACATAGACCGATAATCCTATTTTTCGTTTCATCGATCACACTCACTGTGTCTGATGTTGAGCAGTGTCGATATTTTTTTATTCTGGCATCTCCCTTCTCCTCCTCACGTACGCGCTGGGCAGCTTTGCGCGATGATCGGATCAGCTGTTTCTTCATGGCGCTTTCCAAGTTGTCAACTCTCTTGGCGCTGTTTTTCTTTGTTCGTTCATGGGTGCTGAAGCTGAATGGCTGCCCAATGCTTTCTGGATCTAGTCAGCCTGATCATATTAATGCAGTTTTGAGGAAATATCAGCAGACCCTTGATCTCAGTGTCTAACTGTGTCCGCCATCTTGGAGCGAGTCTTCGTGTGTGTGTGTGTGTGTGTGTGTGTGCGCGCGTGTGTGCATGAAAGAGAGAGAGAGAGAGAGAGAGAGAGAGAGAGAGAGAGAGAGAGAGAGTGTGTGTGTGTGTGCGTGTGTGTGTGTGTGTGTGTGTGTGTGTGTGTGAGGCGACAGTCAAAATTGGCGGTGAGAAGGTTAAAGAATGTGTGTGTGTGTGTGTGTGTGTGTGTGTGCACGTGCGTGCGCGCGCGCGCGCGTGTGTGAGAGAGAGAGAGAGAGAGAGAGAGAGAGAGAGAGAGAGAGAGAAGAGAAGAAAGGAGAGGGGAGAGAGAGAGAGAGAGAGAGAGAGAGAGAGAGAGAGAGAGAGACAGACAGACAGACAGAGAGACAGACAGACAGACTGATAGAAGACAGACAGACAGAGACAGAGGCGCCTGTGTATGATTCGAACTCGCAAAGACAGGAGCTGTATAGATACCATACCATCCCCCAACTCCCCCCCCCACCCCCCCCCCCCCCCCCCCACCGCCCCCTTACCCCTTCCCCGTGCCTTACCTGTTCGCCTTGGTCCTGATATACTACAGGCTGAATGAAGAAATCGGCTGTGCCAGCTCTTCCCAGATATCCTGGCCACAAAACACACACAGCGCTCTCTGTATGTGTATGAACTTGATCAAGCCAACACAGACTGTAGCCTACACTATCATCATAAACAGTAGGCTGTTTCCTTCCTTCTGCCGAAGAGACATGATCGATCGATCGCCAATCACAGAAGCAGTAAGCTCTTTGTTTCTCACACCCCCAATCACCAGGTAAAAAAACTCTCCAGAACGTTGAATATCAGTCAATGGAATTGAGACAGTAATCCGGAAGCCCGGCCCGATCTTCAGCGAGCTGGTACCGTGCAAAGCCACAACGAAGACTGATCAAGTGTGGGTTCAGGTTATGTCATAAGTTACATTATTTATAGCATTCCCCGACGACTGAAAGTAGGAAAGCCCTGGGACTATTCGTGGAACGTCGCGTCAGACACTGAGAAGAGCGTCCCAATGCAGGCTTCACCCCCGGGGCTTTTTTCATGACGGGAGCGCTTTTTTTTTTTTTTTTTTTTTTTTTTTTTTAACTTGGCATTTGCATGTTGCCAGGGTGTCGCCAGTGTAAACGTTGCGTGATTGGACACGCTCGTCTCCTTTCTACCTTCGCTTTCGGTTCACTACTGTTGACTGCTTTAATATAAAGGAAGTCGAAAAAGGAGAAAGAAGGAAAAAAGGAAGGAAGAATGAAAAGTGGAAGTGATGAAGGAATAAATATACAAACAAGAAAGAATGAAAGAAAAGGGAAAAAAGAGAGAACAGGGGAAACACACACACACACACACACCACACACACACACAGAGAGAGAGAGAGAGAGGAGAGAGAGAGAGAGAGAGGAGAGAGAGAGAGAGAGTTTGATATCAGAGAGAGAGAGAGAGAGTTAATTGCTATCAGAGAGAAAGAGAGAGAGAGCTGATGCCAGAGAATGAGAAGAGAGAGAGAGAGAGAGAGAGAAAAAAAGAAACATTCAAGACAATAAGAAAGACAAGAAGGAAGGACGGAAAGGGAGAAACAAACCACGAAATGGAAGAAGAGAGAAAGATAAGAGAGTGAAGTATAGGGAGAGAAAGAAGGGAGAAAACACATACAGAAAAAGAAAGAGAAAAAAAGATGAAAGCAAAGGGAAAAAACGGCTAAGAAATAAATGAAAGGAGAAAAGAAAACAAAGAAAGAATGAAAAAAAAAATTGACGAAAGGAAGGAAGAGAGTAGCAATGGGTTAGATGAGAGAAAAGGGGAACCAAATAGTGACACAAATGAAGGAAGAAACGAAGATGAATAAATGGGGGAAACAAATGATAAAAGAAAGGAAGGAACCGAAAAACGGAGAAAGAATGGGAAAAAAAAAATGGAGAAACAAGTGATGAAAGAAAGGCAGATAGAAATAAACAAACAAAAAATGAAATAAAGGAAAGCGAGAAACAAAGGAAAAAGGAAGAAATAAATAAAGAAAGAACAAGATGCGAAGCATATAAATGTACTCCCAGTTTATCTTGAATACGACGTCACAATCAAACATGCATCATAATGTATTTCGTCACTTGGGCTTATGACGCAAAGAAGCTTTGACGTCTTTTTTGTTTGTGGTATCATTTTCTAGATATTCTATAAAGAAGGAAAACCGTTCTGGGCCGTTATAGCCGTTAGTAACGGCTATTCTGGTGAAATAAAACATCGGGCATCATCCGTGACCCATAATGAACATACCTACGAATTTTCAGAAAGGTCGGCCCAAAAAATTTTGTCTGGAGCGAGTGGAACACATTTTGACCACGGACAGACACACAGATTGACAGACAGACAGCATTCTTCGTTCCCATTGTAAAGTACTCCCTGTTCTTTAAGAACTGGGAGTACAAAAGGGGAGCAACAAAAACGATAATGAAAGAAAGGAAGGAAGATAGAGATAATACAAAAAGAAATAAAGAGGGGAACAAATAATAGAGAAAGGAAGAAGTAAGGAAATTAAGGAAAGAGAGAAAAATAATGAAGGAAATGGGATGACAAATAATGACACAAAGCAAGAAATACATAAACAATGAAAGTATGTTAAAGACAGAAAGAAAGAAAAGAAAAGAAAAGAAAGAACAAACAATGTAAGAAACATAGAAACAAAGAGAGAACGAAAGCAAGAGAGAAACAAGCTGGCCAAATGAGAGAAAAAGAAGTGAAAAGTAAGCATTTAAAAAGAAAGGAAGGAAGGAAAGAAGAAAGAACAAATGAAAAAAGGGAAAGGATAGAGAAAGAACGGTAAGAAAGGACAGCAAGGTGAAAGACAGAAAGAAATGAGCGCTCGCGCGCGCGCAAGCAGACGCAATGCCTGGACTGCGAACATGTGTGCCAGTTGATCAAGCGAAACGGTCGTACCCAGTGGTCGATACTTGTCAGCTCCAAAGGGAAAAAAAAAAAAAAACCCTGAACGCTTTGCAGAGCAGAAACATTCCCCCTTCTTTCCACACCCCCCCCCCCCCTTTTTTTTTCTTCTCGCAAAACTAGGTCTATTTATAGCGGGTTGGGAAACTCCATAGTTTTGTTTTTGCGCTTTCTCCATTCTAGACACATTCTAGTACATTCGTTTTTTTCCGCATGCCTTCTCCTCCTTCTTCTTCGTCCTCTCTCTCTCTTCTCTCTCTCTCTCTCGTGCTTGTCTTCTGCACACACTTCCATAGCTAAACATGTTTTCATTTATCCATCCTAACTCTTGTTACATATCTTCATCTATGCTTTCCCCTTTCTGTCTATTAATGAATCTTTCCTGTTACATGTTTGCCTGTGCATGCAGGTGCAGAAAGAGAGAGAGAGAGAGAGAGAGAGGAGAGAGAGAGAGAGAGAGAGAGAGAGAGAGAGAGAGAGAGAGTGTGTGTGTGTGTGTGTATGTGTGTGTGTGCGCGCGCGCATGCGTGCGTGTGCACGGGCATGTATGAGTGTTCGGTCTTTAATTTAATGTTTCACTTTAAGTGATATTAGACCAAAAAAAAAAAAAAAAAAAGCAAAGTGTGTGTGTGTGTGTGTGTGTGTGTGTGTGTGTGTGTGTGTGTGTGTGTGTGCGCGCGCGCGCGCGTGAGTGTGTGTGTGTACATGTGTGAGTGTGTATCCGCGTGAGAGAGAAAATACTTGAGTAATACTGTATATGCAAATGTGTTTAAATTAGTAAATTCCAATGACATTGGAGGGGAGGGAAGGTCAGGATCAGGGGGGATAGGG
>JADBJO010016361.1:27500-40702 GCA_016801955.1 Conus betulinus | reverse complement strand
AACAGCAGGGGACAAGCAGAGGACAAAACCAAAAAAAAAAACAAAAAAAAAAAAAAAACTCCACAGAAGAGAGACGGGAGGGACAGTGGACCAAAGAGGGGAAGAGAGGGGGGGACAGAGACCCAGGGGGACCACCAAAACCAATTAATTTAGAGAGGGGGGGGGGAAGACGAGGAAGGAGAAGAGAAGGGGTGGAGAAAGAGGCGAGAGAAGGAGAAAGGGGTGGAGGAAGAGGGAAGAGAGGAGGGAGGGGAGAGAGGACGAGAGGAGAGAGAAGAGAGAGAAAGGAGAAGAGAAGTGAAGGAGAGAAGAATCCCCAGGGACCACCAGTGGAAAAAAGGAAAGCGGCTAAAGTATCTGCCTTGTCTGATCTTCTGCTCTCAACTGTGACAGAAATACCTGGCAAAAAACAACACCCATGGGAAGGCAAATCTATTCAACACCACCCATGGAGCACATCTTTATCACACCCCCCCCAGGGAGAATCCTTTAATCACACAAACCCATGGAAGGCACAATTCTTATCCCAACCCCACCCATGGGGGAGGAAATCTTTATCCACACACCACAGGACACCAAAAACATTATTTTTTAACCACCCATGGCGGCAAAAAAGCAACATGGGGGGGAGTGTGTGTGGGGAGTTTGTGTTGTGTTGTGTGTTTGTTGTGGTGTGTGTTGTGTTTTGTGTGGGTGTTGTGTGCGCGTGCGAGGTGGGGTGGGTTGGGCATTGCGGGGTTGCGTGTGGTTGCCTGTGCATGCAGGAGGTGTGTGGTGATACTGCATTGCACGTGCATGGTGGTGCGATGGTTGGCAGCCTTGTATGGTTAAGCAGTGTGAAGGAAAACATATTTGTGTAGTTTTGTTTTTTTTTTTTTTTTTTTAATTTCGAAAAAAAAAAAAAAAAAAAAAGGCAGTTAATAAAAAAGGTAAAAAAAAGGGAAAAAAAAGGAGTAAGTATTGGTTGTGTTTTTCTGTTGTGTACCTTTGGCATTGCCAGGGGACATCGGGGGGGCAGGGGACATTATGTGTTGCATGCATACCACACAAGGGGACAGAGTGAGAGAGGAGGAGAGAGGGGAGGGAGGGAGAGAGAGGAGAATGGTTCCCACAGAAAATCATTTGACAGAATAGAGTTATGGGAGGAAAAAGGGGAAAGGGGTAAAGGCCCCACCTCACCCCCCCCCCCCCCCCACCATTCCCTTCCCTCCCCCCCCACATGGGCCCAGGGGCAGGAGTTGAAAAGAAAAACAGATGATCCACACCCAACCAAACCCCACACACACACACAGGTGGGGGGGGGGGACACACCACACCACAACCCCAACACCCACACCCACCACCACACACCACACACAACCACGGGTGCCACACCCACCCCTTCTGGACCCCTCCAAGGAAAAACCCTCCTCCAGTCACCACAAAAGGCACAGTCTTCAGTTCAGCTTCCCAGGGGCCAGCGGGCTCGGCATGTTGAACCAAAACTTGGGGAGGGCGAAGGGACCATGGGTGGAGGAGGGGGGTTTAGGGTGGGGGGCGGAGAGGGGAAAAAGTGAAACATCCACCACCTAACACCACACATTTCACCTTCAATTCCCCCAGGCAAGGGCGAAAAAACTCCAACCACAACTGTAACAAAGCCAACCCCCACCACCACACCAATCAACCCACCCACCACCAAACAAGAACCACAAAGGGACTTGTCAGGAGAAAGCAGGTCTATCACGTATACTGGACCACCCCCAAACACCACCAACAAGCACAAGAAAAACCTGGCCAGGAAGCATCAGTCCGGACAACTGGGATGGCGGAGGAAATGGGGGACTCCTTTACTGGGCTGCGGCTGCAACCTTGGACGTCGCTCGTCCTCCTTGCCCTCCACCCCCCCCACCACGGGCTGGCAACCAAGGGGGGCTGGCCACCGAAAAGTCTGGCAGGGGCCGCAGGGGGAAACACCGCCAACGCCTTCCCATCATCATCCCCTCTCTCCAACTCACTCCCCCTTCCCCTCCCCCCCAACCCTTCCTCGGCATAGAAAAAACCCAAACTCCAGGCAGGGAAGAAAAACGGAGGAGGCCCTCCCTCCTCCTGACGGGGGCAGGGGGACCCCACCTTGGGCTTACGGGCTGGTGGGTCAAGGCCAAAACTGGGGGGGAACAGAGGGGCCAGGGAACCACCAATGGGCTACATCAAAAAATGGGTGTTAGGCTTTTGCTAGTATTGCAAGGGATTGTTCTTCAGGTCGTGGGGGGGGGAACAAAAGGCTCCTTAGCATCACCTTTATCAGTATCCCAAAATCCCCCGAAGGGGGACAGAGTTGTGGGGGGCCAAAGTGGGCGGGGTAATAAAAAAAACAAAAACAAACAAAACCAACAAAGGGGTCCCAACACGGTTAATGTTCTCATCCGTAGCTGGAGCCATTTGTACCGTAGGTGGTTCCCGTACTTCCGGGCTGGTTCAGTGGGATCCCTGGAGTCTTTTAGCCTGGGTTACACGGACGGACACAACAAACAAACGGGCAGGCCACAACCACGGGGGTCTGTGGGAGGGAAGGGCCAGGTCAGTCGTCCGGGAAAGGAAAGGGGGGCCTCTTGTGTCCAGTGGGGGGGCAAAAACAGGGGGGGGAACACTCGGGTGGTCTCGGGAGGGGAGGGGGGGGGGGGGGGGTAGAGTGGGGGTGTGTATGATGTGATTGTGGGACGGCCAACCACGTGTGCCCCTCCCCTGTGGGCAAAAAATAAGTGGGGGGGCGAGGTGGCTGGAAAAACAAAAAACAGTCTGTCAAACACCGTCGTGTCCACCCAACCCGCCCAGCCCGTTCAAACGCGGGGACACCAAGTCACCGGGTGATGAAGGGACGCGGGGACGTGACCCGGAAAGGTTGACCCACACATCCGTCATGGGAGAAAGGGAAGGTGGTTGGGGGACGGGGTGGGGGGGGGAGGGGCAGAGAAAGAGGGAAGAGAGAGAGGGGGAGGGAGGGGAGAGAGGAGGCGAGAGAGAGAGGAGGAATCCGCTTTACGTGTTACACAAAACTTTTTAAAAGGGGGAACCAATTCGTCGTGGGAAGGACATCAGCGGCCAATTCTTCTACAGCGGGGCCAATCCCCCCATATCGTGGCATTGATGTTTTCAGGCCTACAGAGTAGGGCCCCTGGTCAAAACCAGGGGGGGGAACCAAAGGGACAAAAAACAGCTCATGAGCAGGGGGCAAGGCTGAAAGAAAAGCAAGCGGGAAAGGTCATCATCGTGTCCACCATTGGCCCGATAGCAAAAGGGGTGGTGGGGGAGGATTCAACAACACCCCCGGGGAACAAACAGTATCTATGACAAAGTGGAAAAAACCCAACCCCGTCGATACAGAACAGATCCACCCGACCAGGGCAAACCAAGAGCCTGTTTCGAAGTCCGCCTTGCTGGTGAAATTTTCCCCGGCTAGGGTAATGGGTTCCCTATTTCACCACGGCCACCGGCACCCACACCACCCACACCACCCACCACACACACACCAACACACCAACACACAACAACCACCCACACACCCAAACCAACACCCCCGCACCACACACACACCACCCACACGTGCACAGAGTCGGGTGATCTTTCTCTTCGCATTACAGTCAAAAAAACATTCGCCTATTTATCGGCTATATCCAATCTTTCCACCCCCACGCTCGATACTAACGTTGAACAGGTCGGCATTCAAAAAAATTTTCAGGGGCATTGGAATTATTGGATTAAAAACCAGCCTGTCTGTTTCTCTTACGGGTGTCATTGTTGGGATTCCCCACTTTTTCTATCCCCCTGTTCAAATCCAAAAAGGAATGGAAAACTGGTGGGATTTAAACCAGGGCCTGCTGTCCTCGGTCATTGTTGGGTCCCCCACTTCTCTTCTCTCCCCTGGGTCGGATTCCCCACAGGAAAATGAAAAAAAACAAACTGTTGGAGTTAAACCCAGCCTGGTCGTCTCTTACGGTTTGTTTTCCAGTGTTGGGTTCCCCCACTTCTCTCCCCTCTCCCCTGTCGGGACTTCAATGTTCCCCACCCAGTTCACAATAGGTTAAATACAGCCAACCTTTACTTCCGAATTTAACCTATGGGGATTTGCTTTTCATTTATTTCATGAAAGGGACTAAAAAAAACAATCTGCGGGATGACCATTGTTTATTGTTATTGTAAAAAAAATGTTTTACCTTTGTTTCCCGTCCACGGGGGGACCAATTCTGTCCCCCACCCCAATGACCAGTTGGGGGGACGGTTCAAAGGATCCACAAATGTGGGCACTGCCTTACGTCGGCCTTGACGGTTACCAATCTGGCCTGGGAAAAACAAGCGTCGCAGGGGGTCTGCTCCTCTTCCACTGGGCGTAACTCTGTGAAAACAGGGTCGGCAGGGGGGGCGTGTGGAAAAACCAATGTTAGGTTTACTGGGTGTCATTCCGGAAAAAAAAAACTTTTGTTCCGCAAATGATTTTCGTGAATTAAAGGGGAAAAAAGAGAAAGAAAAAACAAAAACAAAATAAAAAAAAACAATTTTAAAAAACCAGTGCCTGTGTGGAAAAACAGGGGAAAAAACTGTGCCCCGTCCCACCCAACGGGGGTTGCCTGAATTCTTTAATGGTTCCAACCCACACACCCCACACACAACACACACACACACCACACCACCCCACCACACACCACTTTAAATTTTCGTCAATCTCACGAATAGTGTAGGGAACGTTAAAATAGAATATTTAAAAAACACAACACCAACACACACACCAACACAAATTACCCAACCCACACACACCCCCACAACAACACACACACACAACACATTCGGGCGCCGTGGGGGGACAGAAAAACCGTGGGGGGGGGGGGGACGTCACTTGTGGGGTCTGCTGAATTTCTTTCACAGGTTTAAACAAAAGTCCATCCCCAAGCGTTAACCGGAAAGATATGGCAATACGATCAATGTGGTTCAAACGTTATTCAATCATGGGGCGTTCCCACAGAGGGGGGGGGCTTGATGGAGGGGACTGATGTTTTTGGTCTCAAATTCTCCCCCCCCGCGGCTTGCCTTTTCAGTTTCTGCTTTTGGGGAGGGGAATGGCCCATTTTTGGGAAAGTGAAAGAAAAAAAACTAAATGACGTCCATTATGTGGCATGACGCAGGGGACAAGCCAGCCTTTTCCCAGTTCCCACAGAGGCAGTGGGGAAAGCAGACGGACGGAACCTTCCCACAAAACATCCTTCCCAGTTTTCCCCACAGAGTGGGGGAAAGGGGCAGACGGGGACCTCCAACAGGGGCCTTCCCCAGTTTTTCAAACCAGAGGTGGGGGGAAGCCAGGACACGGGGACGGACTCCAACATCCTTTCCCCAGTTTCCAACAGGGGGGGAGCCACGGACACTCCATTCAGCCTTTTTTCCCAGGGTTTTCCACCAGGAGTGGGGGGGACCAGGAGGGGACGAACCCCAACACGCCCCGTTTCCCAGGTTCCCCCCCACAGGAGTGGGGGAGCAGACGGGGGGGGACTCCAACACAAGGCCTTTCCCAGGGTTCCACCAAGAGTGGGGGAAGGCAGGAACCAAACTGCCATCAGCCTTTGCCCAGTTTCCCCACAGAAGTGGGGGGAAAGCAGGGGACGACTCCAAAACAGCCCTTCCCAGTTTCCACAAAGAAGGTGGAGGGGGGGAGCAGGCCACTTTCCCATTCAGCCTTTTCCCAGGGGTTCCACAGGAGTGGGGGAAGGCAGGGGGAACCACTCCAACAGCCTTCCCGTTTCCACAGAGTGGGGGAGGCAGACCCACCCATCAGCCCTTTCCCCAGTTCCACAGAGTGGGGAGAAGGACCCCACCTTCCAACAAGGCCTTTCCCGGTTTCCACAGTGAAGTGGGGGGGGAGCAGGGACCACTCCAACAAGCCCTTTTTTCCCAGTTCCCCACCAGAGTGGGGGAAGGCAGGGGGGAAACCACTTCCCAACAGGGAAAACGTTTTTTGCCTCTGTCCAAAGGTTTCTGGTGTTGCCGTTGTGCAGGGGCCACTTCGGCCATCACTGGCAGGAGCCCTCCCCCTCAATAAATTGCTCTCTCTTCCTCAATAAGATATTATCACCCCCCCCCCCCCCCACGCCCCCCCCCCCCCCCCCCCCCCCCCCCCCCCCCCCCCCCCCCCCCCCCCCCCCCCCCCCCCCCCCCCCCTACCCTCCCCCCCCCCCCCCCCCCCCCCCCCCCCCCCCCCCCCCCCCCCCCCCCCCCCCCCCCCCCCCCCCCCCCCCCCCCCCCCCCCCCCCCCCCCCCCCCCCCCCCCCCCCCCCCCCCACCCCCCCCCCCCCCCCCCCCCTCCCCCCCCCCCCCCCCCCCCCCCCCCCCCCCCCCCCCCCCCCCCCCCCCCCCCCCCCCCCAACCCCCCCCCCCCCCCCCCCCCCCCCCCCCCCCCCCCCCCCCCCCCCCCCCCCCCCCCCCCCCCCCCCCCCCCCCCCCACCCCCCACCCCCCCCCCCCCCCCCCTCCCCCCCCCCCCCCCCCCCCCCCCCCCCCCCCCCCCCCCCCACCCCCCCCCCCCCCCCCCCCCCCCCCCCCCCCCCCCCCATCCCCCCCCCCCCCCCCACCCGCCCCCCCCCTCCCCCCACCCCCCCCCCCCCCCCCCCCCCCCCACCCCCCCCCCCCCCCCCCCCCCCCCCCCCCCCCCCACCCCCCCCCCCCCCCCCCCCCCCCCCCCCCCCCCCCCCCACCCCCCCCCCCCCCCCACCCCCCCCCCCCCCCCCCCCCCCCCTCCCCCCTGCCCCTCTCTCTCTTACCTTAATGAATATTCTTCCCTCCAATAATCTCTCTTTCTCTCTCTCTCTCTCCTCCTCCTGAATTTAAAATATTCCTTCATTTTCTCTCCCCCCCCCCCCCCTTCGCTCAAGCAGTGTGGGATGACGGTCTTGGCGATAAGGTAAACATCAAAAGAAACGGAGAGGAGAAAAACAAAGACGACAACGACGACGGGAAATACGTGGGGCAGGCACGCAAAGTCTTCCAGATAAATCCTGAGACAATGAATCCCCCCACCCCCCTCCCCAAATTCGCACTGGCCAATTTCCAATTTCATGGAACGGTGGTTCAGCCGCTACAGGTCGATACCATACCCGGACACAGGCTCCGTACGTGCAGTGCGGGCCATGCTGGGTCACTGTGACGCAGGTGCCCTCGGATTCGACACCACAAAAGCTCCATCCTTGGATGAACCCGGGGAAAAAAAAACCCGGGAAATATGCACGCACAGCACGCAACACACCGTGAGTGTGCCAAATGTAAGAAACCCGTAAGAAGAACAAAAATGTACATATTATGAATGGGGTTCAACTATGGCAGAAGGAGCAAAACACGTACGGTAAAAAATCTTGCTTCCCATGGCAGAAAAAAGAATTTACAGGCCCGTAACTCCAAAACGAATTGCTGCCTTTTCGACGCACGCGAAACGATTCGCCCAAGCAGGACCGTCGAAAGACACACAGCAACAACAGAACAAACCAAGGGAGGGCTTTGGCGTCCGAAAGGGTTACAGAGGGGAGGTGAAAAAAAAAAAAAATGCACGGGTTGTCTCCGCCATTTCCCAAACGGATTGAAGAAGATAAAACGTTAAGCATAAGAAAAACCCCTTGCCCCCCCCCCCCTCCCCACCCAAAACGCGTCAATTTTCCTTTAGTCCTTTGCCTAGGCGGTGTCCCTTTCCCCCCAAACATTTGGTTCCAGGGTGGCTTTTAAAAACGAATTTCTGCCATCATCTCGCAATTTTCAAAAAAAAAAAAAAAAGCAAAAAAACACAACACCAACACACACCCCACACACACCCACCACACCCCAAACACCGACACACACCCACACACCACAAAATAAACATTGGTCCGGGACGGGGAACAAAATTTAAAAACTACCTCTTGGACTGCAGGGGACATATGACGTTCGGCTGGACAGGCAGGGGAGTGTGGGGTGGGGTTGTAGATGGTAGAGACTCTCAAAAAACCAGGCGAGCCACTGAACTCGCGTTTTTTTTTTTTGTGGTGGGGGCGGGAAATGGAGGGGCGGGCCGGTAGGGGACCGCCGTACTGAGGGGCGACTGGAAACCTAATTGCTGTGTGGGCAGCGGGGCCAAGCCGAAAGGCTGATGGCGAAGATTAGCCGGGAGGGCATGGGCGTTGGGGACGCAAGGGGGTGCCGCAAAGTCAGTGATAGGCAAATCCACACCACACACAACTAACCACCTCCCCACCCCGGTAATGCATTATTTAGGCCTGTGTAGTATTAAGACCGTGGAAACGCCACATCCACGTCTATATCACGTCTGTTCTGTCCTCTCCACTCTCTCCTCCTCACTCTCTCTCTCTCTCACACATCACACCTCATCTCTCTCTCTCTTCTCTCACACGAAGGGAAAACAGGCAAGACGTGTTTGTGAGTGCAGTGGGGCATGTGTTTGTGTGCGTGGGAGATGACTTGGCATGCGCAGGTTGGTCCACAACGTCTTGTATGCGAAAAAAAAGGCTGTGTTGTATGCGTTTGTGCATGGGGACAGGGCTTTTGAGGGTGTATGTGTGTGCCGCACGTCTGAACGCGTGCTGTGTGCGTGCTATGTGATCACGTTCAAAACGTGTGTGTTGGCGTGTGTTTTGGGTGGGTGTGTGAGCACATGTGTGGCATAGTGTAACGCATGGAGGGTTGCAGATGTCGGTTGTGTGTGGTGTGTGTGTGTTGTGTGTGTTGTGTGTGTGTTGGTTGTGTGGAAGAGAGAGGGATAAGAGGAGCAAGAGAGAAGGAGGGAGAGAGAGAATAGGGAATAGAATGGGTAGACCGAAAGAGATGTGTGTGTGTGGTGGGGAGAGACGAGGTGTGTGGAGGAGGAGAAAGAATATTGGAGAGAGAGGAGGAAGAGAGTTTGAGGAGGAGAGAGGAGAGGGAGAGAGAGTAGAGTGAAGAGAGAGTGTTGAGAGTGAGGTTGAGAGAGTAGAATGTGAGCATGCACATTCCACTGGCCACGCCATGACAGTCTGGAAAACGTTTGTTTTCCTTCCCCAACCCCTATTCCCCACCTAGTTAACCCCGTCCTTAAAAGAACAAAAATGGTCGGACACATCATATGGGATCATTTGGCTCTGAGAATTGGGGGTTGAGGGGGCGTATGTGCAGGGGGGAAGTGGTGAAATTACGGTGGAATTAGCTCGTCAAGCCTTGCTGATTGTTTGGATCGAGTTTGACACACGAAGGTTATCTGCCTGGACCAGTTTATAGTGTACCCAGCAGGTGTTTCCCACTACCACAAGATGGTGACCCTACCATTACCAAGGGTCCACACACACACACCCCGTCGTTTCTTCTCATTCCTCAGACTCGCTCACACACCACACCACAACACCACACGGACAGAGTTTGTGTCCACTTCTGTTGAACGATCCTAGTTCTCTGCCGCTGGATCCGGATCCCACATAGAGATCCGCACCATAATCAAGGTCAATTCATAGGCTTCATGTACTGGCCCAAAAAATGGTCAACGTTGCGTCGGCAGTTTTGCACAATGTTCACAAATTTAAAAAAGAGAAAAAAAATATTATCATTCCGCCCAGACCCAAAGGGGACAAACAAAATTACAAGGCAAAAAACAACGCGCGTTTCGACCTGTTCGGACTTCTTTAGGGCAAGAACACCAACTTTCAGGACCATGAGAACAAAGAACGAGCAGACTGGCCGTCCTTTCTGCACCTCTGCACCCACTTTGAAAAGAGATGACTGATCAGCGATGCTCCTTTCTTCGTTTTTTCAATGTCCTGAATGTTGTTGCTGTTTTTTATTACAAATACAAATATTTTAATGAGGGTGAAGAACTAAGCCCAAGCTTCTTTACACTATGCCCTAAAAAAAAAAGTATCAAGATTTACAGAATGTACAACGAAAAGTATCACGATTTACAGAATATACAACGAAAAAGTATCAAGATTTACAGAATGTACAACCAGCACTAGCAAAAAAAAAAAAAAAAAAAAAAAGGGGGGGAAAACAAAACATGGAATGTAAAAATCAAGAACTGTCCTCAATGTTGTTTATCTTGCCTGAACAAGACCAAAGAGGTTGAAACGCGTCGTGCTTTGTCTCGCACTTTGTTCGTCCAATTTGTCCAGCGGAACAATGATGATACTTCTTTTCCATCTGTATGAAATGTCCGCCTGCAGTCATCTCCCTTTGAAACTAATAATGCTCAAAAAAACCGGATCAGTTGCATGAGAGGAGGGAGGTTACAAAGGAGGTGGGGTGGGGGTGGGGGTTCCTGGGGGTGTTCCCTTGACAGGGGTGTGGGGTGGCGGGGGGTGACGAGGCCTGAGACTACTGCAAAGCAGGAGGTTTGTAAAAGGGGAATGTGGCAAGGAAGGAGTGGGGAGGGGGAGAGGGGGGCAGTAAGGGGGGGAAGGTGGGGGGGTGGGGGGGGGGCGGTTCAACATCACTCGGATAATTCAGTGGCCTTTCACACCTGGTGTTAAAAATTACCCCCCCCCCCTCTTTGTGTGTGTGTGTGTGTGTGTGTGTGTGTGTGTGTGTGTGTGTGTGTGTGCGCGCGCGCGCGCGCACGCATGTGTGTGTGTGTGTTGCCAGAGTGAGTGAGGGGGGGGGGGGGGGGGGGTCCCAGAGACCCCAGGGGGGTAGGGGGTGGGATGAGGTTTCAAAAGGGGCGTTGGGGACCTTCATAGGACAACCAAAAAAAAAAAAAAAAATGCCAGCCGTGTGTGTGTGTGTGTGTGTGTGTGTGTGTGTGTGTGTGTGTGTGTGTGTGTGTGTTCGTTCGTTCTTCTGTTAAACGTCTGTTCACTTTGAGTGGTATTAGACGTGAATGAATGAAGAGAATGACTGAAGGAATGAATGAGTGAATAAGCCTATATGTCATATAAGCGTGTATGTAGGGGCCTTTGTATGTGAGTGTATACATGTATATACTGTATATACTATATACTGTATATGTATCTAACCAAAAGCAAAAGCAAAAACAAACCTGAAATCTTAATACAAAAATTAATGGATAAAAAATTAACAGAAGATATAGATCTAACATATAACAACAAAACAAAAATCCTACACTATCTAAACTTAAGAGTGACGGAGTAGAATGCAGGCCATCGTTATATAAACGCACTATGAACTAACACAAAACAATCCTATGAACTAACACAAAACAATCTAAAGAAAAACCCCAATCGGACTATGAAATAAGAGTTTCAGCAATTTCGATCAGCAGAAAAAGTGATCCAAAAATATATCTTGCAAGTTTTTAGTTAACTTGCGACAATTAAGTAAAATATGGCTCAATGTTATTTCTTTACCACAAAACACAATTAACATTTTTACTAAACTCTCTTTTTAAGCATTTAGCTTTAATCGAATTATAAGGGGATATATTTGTCTGGAATAACAAACTGGATGATCAGACATTTTTCTTAGTACAAGGGTCTATTGGAAAAGCTTCCCACTGTTTGGATGAAAATTTACTGAAATATCAACATTTATTTGAGCTCTCTTCCGTGCAGTTGATTCAAGGATACGATAACATTCTATGACTGATGGTTTTACTTTCAGCTCGGAAGATGACCCTGCTTTTTATATATATATATATATATATATCTGAACAATATTACTGGAAAGAAGGTCGTGTCAGAAATTCCATTGCAAGCATAATAGCTACTAATTCAGCTGTGAATATAGATAAGTAACTACCCAGAAAGAACGATCTTAGAGTTTTAAGCAGCGCGAAGGAATAACAAATGCTGCATCAACATTTTCATCATCCCATCATCTAAAAACAGAACCATCAGTTAACACCTGAGGATGATTTTAATATTTTTCGTATACATGTGATTTTGCTAAATTAGCAATGATATTAATATTTCCCCTTTTTTGATGTTAATGTAACCAATATCAAGAAAAGGTTTTGGTATCTCCCATGATGGAATAAATGAAGATGTGCGTGCGTGTGTGTGTGTGGTGTGTGTGTGTGTGTGTGTGTGTGTGTGTGTGTGTGTGTGTGTGTGCCTTTGTGCGCGCGCTCCCAGGCGTAGACGCGTGTTTATGCATATTTGTGAACGCACACGTCTGCACGAAAGAGAGAGAGAGAGAGAGAGAGAGAGAGAGAGAGAGAGAGAGAGAGGAGGAGAGAGACAGAGAGAGAGAGAGAGAGAGAGAGAGAGAGAGAGAGAGAGAGAGAGAGACAGACAGACAGACAGACAGACAGACAGACAAAGTGAGACAGACGAACAGAGAGGCAGACGACAGACAAGAGGCGATCTCATGAAAAGTTCCGTGTGTCCTGACGTTCCTACAATGACCAGTCTAGCAGTATTCTCTGTTCACGCCACTATCACTACCAACTGTCAGTTTCCAGTCTAGCAGTATTCTCTGTTCACGCCACTATCACTACCAACTGTGTCAGTTTCCAGTCTAGCAGTATTCTCTGTTCACGCCACTATCACCAACTGTGTCAGTTTCCAGTCTAGCAGTATTCTCTGTTCACGCCACTATCACTACCAACTGTGTCAATTTCAGCCACCGACTGTCAGTCACATGCACCTCCTACTTTCCTTTCCTTCTGCTGAGAGTGGCGAACGGGGGGGGGGGGGGGGGGGGGGGGGGGGGGGGGACGCTGGACAACGTTTATTGGATGGTTCCAGAGATCTAACTCAACACAACGAACACGTGAAGCGCCACCAGGGAACAGTGTTTGGCTCCAGGGTGTTCCATGTTACGGTTATCTTAAATTATTGTCAGAGGCCAAGGCAAGATTCAGCACACCTACTACATTCGGACACAAACATCAGGTATTCAATATTATGGTTATTTTCTTTTCAGAGGGCAAGGACAGATTAAACACACCTATACCTTGGGACAAGAACACCTCATGTGTTCCACATTATGATTGTTTTCATTTTCGGAGGGAAAGGGCAGATTAAACACGCATATGCACTGGAACTGGAACATCTAAGGTATTCAATATTATGTTTATTTTCTTTTCAGAGGGCAAGGTCAGATTAAACACACCTATACCTTGGGACAGGAATATCTCAGGTATTCGATGTCATGGTTCTCTTCAGAGGGCAAGGGAAGATTAAGGTATTCAATATTATGGTTATTTTCTTTTTAGAGGGGCAAGGAAAGATTAAGCACACTTATACATTGGGACACGAACATCTCTACAGTAGACGG
>JADBJO010016361.1:20000-22500 GCA_016801955.1 Conus betulinus | reverse complement strand
CAGTTTGAATCGACGACAGGCACGAGATGATTGCATCAAGGTGTTTTGTTTGTTTGATTCTCTCTCTCTCTCTCTCTCTCTCTCTCTCTCCTTCCCTTCCGTTTTTTTTTTTTTTTTTTTTTTAGTCTGATCCATTGCGGGGGTGTGACTAAGTGTAACTCAGATCCTCTAGATCCAATCTGACCCAATCCCATGTCCAGGCCAGGGTGGTGGCGACGTAGAGAATGAGTCAACAAGCTGTCGACGAGTTGCCCCCTTCACTGTCCGTTTCCTGGCGCTGCGCTGCTCTTGATCGCACTTGCGGTGTGTTGACCGTGTCTGACAGAGCACCGGTTGGTTCTTGCTGCTCAGCTCATTCTGCCTTGCTGTTGCTCCGATCTTTCTTACGTATCATCCATTCATGCATTCCTTCTCTTACTTCACTCTTTCCTCTGTACATTCACCCAGTCTTTCTCTTTTCGCTTCGACCTTTCTCCAATTTATTCCCTGATTCTTTCACTTTTTTTTTTTTTTTTTTTTTTTTTTTTTAAAAGGCTTCGGTCTTTCCAGAAATAATCCACGGATTCTTTCTTTCACTTTGGTCTTTCTTTCATGGATTATTTTGCTGTTTAGTTTTTCTTTCATTTCGTTCACGGATTCTTCATTTTCCTTCACTCCTTTTTGCGTCCGTTGTTTTATTTTATTTCCACTCCAGTCTCTTTACCTTCCATTTCTGTGACTGCTAACTTTCCGTCGTCATTCACTGATCAGTACTTTCTCTCTTTCCTTTCTTGTGTTCTGTCACCGATTCGATCATTTATCTTTCTTGTATCCGTTCGCTATTTATTTCTCTCATTTATCTTTCGTACTATTAATAACAATAAAAATAACACAGCATTCACAAAGCGCTTTGCCAAAGGTCTCACTGTCTCTTTCAAATATCTTTCTTGTACCCATTCACTGTTTCTGTCATTCGTCTTTCTTATATCCATTCGCCGATTCTTTCTTTTCCTTATTCGTTCACCGATTCTTCTTTCCCAGATAAATCTTCCTTGTACTCACTCACTGATTCTTTCTTTTCAGATAAATCTTTCTTGCATCCATTCACCGATTCTTTTGTTCATGTTTAAAAACTATCTCTCACATCCGGATATTCACTGATTATTTCTTTTACTCCGATTTGTCTTGTACTGACCATTAAAGGATTTTTTTTCACTTTCAATGTTGCAATGAATATTTCTTTTGTTGCATTCACCGATTCTTTCTTTTCACTCCGGTAAGTTTTCTCTATTCACACACATTGCATCTTAATTTCTTTCTTTCTTTCTACTTTTCTTTTTTTTTTCCTTAATTAATTCACCACTTTTTCATTCGCTTGACTTTTTCTTCTAATCATTCACCCATTCTTTACCTCACTTTTTCTTCTATTCATTCATTCATTCCTTCCTTTACCTCACTCTTTCTTCTATACATTCACCCATTCTTTCCTACGCCTCACTCTTTCTTTTATTCATTCACCCATTCTTTCCTTTACCTCACTCTTTCTTCTCTTCATTCACCCATTCTTTCCCTCACCTCACTCTTTCTTCTCTTCATTCACCCATTTCTTTACCTCACTCTTTCTTCTCTTCATTCATCCATTCTTCACCTCACTCTTTCTTCTCTTCATTCACCCTCTTTACCTCACTCTTTCTTCTCTTCATTCACCCATTCTTTACCTCACTCTTTTCTTCTCTTCATTCACCCATTCTTTCCTGTACCTCACTCTTTTCTCTTCATTTACCTCATTCTTTACCTCACTCTTTCTTCTCTTCATTCACCCATTCTTTACCTCACTCTTTCTTTCTTCATTCACCCATTCTTTACCTCACTCTTTCTTCTCTTCATTCACCCATTCTTTCCTTTACCTCACTCTTTCTTCTCTCTCATTCACCCATTCTTTACCTCACTCTTTCTTCTCTTCATTCACCCATTCTTTACCTCACTCTTTCTTCTCTTCATTCACAATTTCTTTACCTCACTCTTTCTTCTCTTCATTCACCCATTCTTTCCTTTACCTCACTCTTTCTTCTCTTCATTCACCCATTCTTTACCTCACTCTTTCTTCTCTTCATTCACCCATTCTTTACTGTACCTCACTCTTTCTTCATTCATTCACCCATTCTTTACTTCACTCTTTCTTCTCTTCATTCACCCATTCTTCCTTTTTCTTACTCCTTCTATTCAATCACAATTCTTTACTTGACCGTTCCTTCTGTTCATCATTCACACCATTCTTTACTTGACCGTTCCTTCTGTTCATCATTCACCATTCTTTACTTGACCGTTCCTTCTATTCATCATTCACCATTCTTTACTTGACCGTTCCTTCTATTCATCATTCACCATTCTTTACTCGACCGTTCCTTCTATTCACCATTCTTTTTACTTGACCGTTCCTTCTATTCATTCACAATTCTTTACTTGATTGTCCTTTCTATTCATTTACCAATTGTGTCTTTCCTCTGCTGTGTTCATCTCT
>JADBJO010016361.1:0-12500 GCA_016801955.1 Conus betulinus | reverse complement strand
GGGGGGAGGAGGGGGGACAGTGACGACTGCACGGCCTCTGACCCAATGTCTCTCTACCACAGGGCAGTCAACACACAGGAAAACAAAGCACGAGAAAGATGGGGGGGGGGGACAGTGACGACTGCACGGCCTTTGATCCAATGTCTCTCTACCACATGGCAGTGAACACACAGGAACACAGGCACGAGAAAGAAGTGGGGGGGGGGGGGGGGGGGGACAGTGACGACTGCACGGCCATTGACCCAATGTCTCTCTACCACATGGCAGTGAACACACAGGAAGACAGGCACGAGAAAAAGAAGTGGGGGGGGGGGGGGGGGGGGACAGTGACGACTGCACGGCCATTGACCCAATGTCTCTCTACCACATGGCAGTGAACACACAGGAACACAGGCACGAGAAAGAAGTGGGGGGGGGGGGAGGGGGGGCACAGTGACAACTGCACGGCCATTGACCCAATGTCTCTCTACCACATGGCAGTGAACACACAGGAAAACAAGCACGAGAAAGAGGGGGGGGGGGGGGGGGCACAGTGACGACTGCACGGCCATTGACCCAATGTCTCTCTACCACAGGGCAGTGAACACACAGGAAAACAAGCACGAGAAAGAAGTGGGGGGGGGGGACAGTGACGACTGCACAGCGTCTGACCCAATGTCTCTCTACCACATGGCAGTCAACACACAGGGAAAACAAGCACGAGAAAGATGCGGGGTGGGGGGTGGGGGGGGACAGTGACGACTGCACGGCGTCTGACCCAATGTCTCTCTACCACATGGCAGTCAACACACAGGAAAACAAGCACGAGAAAGAGGGGGGGGGGGGGGGGGGGGGGGGGGGGCACAGTGACGACTGCACGGCCTTTGATCCAATGTCTCTCTACCACAGGGCAGTCAATACACAGGAAAACAAGCACGAGAAAGATGGGGGGGGAGGGGGGGGGGGGGGTGACGACTGCACGGCCTTTGATCCAATGTCTCTCTACCACAGGGCAGTCAATACACAGGAAAACAAGCACGAGAAAGATGGGGGGGGGGGGGGGGGGGGGGGGGGGACAGTGACGACTGCACGGCCTTTGATCCAATGTCTCTCTACCACAGGGCAGTGAACACACAGGAAAACAAGCATGAGAAAGAAGCGGGGTGGGGGTAGGGCTGGGGGGTGGGGTGGGGAGTGGGGGGCACAGTGACGACTGCACGGCCTTTGACCCAATGTCTCTCTACCACAGGGCAGTGAACACACAGGAACACAGGCACGAGGGAGAAGGGGGGGGGGGGGGGGGGCACAATGACGACTGCACGGCCTCTGACCCAATGTCTCTCTACCACAGGGCAGTCAACACACAGGAAAACAAGCACGAGAAAGGAGGGGGGGGGGGGGGGGGCACAGTGACGACTGCACGGCCTTTGACCCAATGTCTCTCTACCACAGGGCAGTCAACACACAGGAAAACATGCACGAGAGAGAGCGGGGGGGGGAGTGAGATAGAGATGGGTTGAGGAGGGGGGTGGGGGGGTGGGGGGAAGAGAGAGAGAGAAGGTGGGGTGGGTGGGCATGGACAGAGGTCAGTTGGTTAACGCAGAATGCACTTAAGTGTATTCAATTTTGACAGAGAGAGAGAGAGAGAGAGAGAGAGAGAGAGAGAGAGAGAGAGAGAGAGAGACAGACAGACAGACAAACTGACAGAGACAGACAGATAGATAATAGATATGGGGGTAGTTGACGTTTTAGGGAGACATGAGATCATCTTATCAAATTTACAATGGATATGATCGGGAGAGAAAACGCCCACACCTGCATACACACACCAGAGAGAGAGAGAGAGAGAGAGAGAGAGAGAGAGAGAGTGGCCTTCCCGAGTCTCCTAACTTGTTTTTACGAGGGGCTTTCTCTGTGGCTTGTCGATGTGTCAGACGCCAATTACGGTTCTTTACAGAGGCAGACAGACCGTCCCCTCGACATCCGCCTTCAGCCTGAGGGCTTTCCACCCGGGCTCACTGTTACTGGAGAGTACTCTGGCCTATAAATTTGTATTAGGCGCGGAAGAAATGGGTTTGTCCATGATGTCGATACTGTTGTGCACAGGCTACACGCCTCTTTGGGCGTTCCTGTGATTGTCGAGAGATAAAAAAAGGTAGGACGCTCTCAAGTCCTTATCGCGTCACAACATTAAACAAACAAAAAAGAGTCAGATGCATGCTGTGTGAAAGTGAAGAATCAAGTGGGACGTTAACTGCGTCTATGAACTTCTGTGTGCATGTGAAGACAGGCCACGAAACTTACATGTGAATGCGGAGACTATCCATGAACTTCTGTGTGAATGTGGAGACTATCCATGAACTTCTGTGTGAATGTGGAGACTATCCATGAACTTCTGTGTGAATGTGAAGACTGTCCATGAATTTCTGTGTGAATGTCGAGACTATCCATGAACTTCTGTGTGAATGTGAAGACTGTCCATGAAGTTTTGTGCAAATATGAGGAATCAAGTGAGACTTGTATAACTGTTTGTCTGTCCATGGACATTTGTGTGGATATGAAGAATCAAGTAAGATGTGTAACTGTTTGTCTGTCCATGGATATTTGTGTAAATATGAAGAATCAAGTAACATGTGTAACTATTTGTCCGTTCATGGATATTTGTGTGAATGTGAAGAATCAAGAGTGACATGTAGCTATTTGTCCATGCAATTTTTGTGAATGTAAAGAATCAAGTGTGTCGCATGACGTTTGATCTTTTATCTGTCCCCAGACATAGTGTGAATGTGAGGCACTGACTAAGTGTGACGTGTACCTTGACTTGTGGACTTAAGACACAACTTCGAATAAAGAGAACATGTATGACGTGCACGTTCGTCTGTGGACACTTGCGACACTGTGGAATGTGATGTCTCAAGCATAGCATGTGCATGCTTGTTTGTTGGCACTCGAATGAAAGTAACTGTCAATTACCATGTGGATGACGGGCGTATGCTTGTCTGTTTATTAAAAAAAAAAGGGACCTGTCAGTAGTCACAACAGCTGAAAGAAGAACAAAATGATTACAAGGCAGTAGCGAAAGAAATGCTGTTAACGTTTGAACGAAGCGTAAGGTAATGGTGAAGAAGACGAAGACTGAGAGACGGGCTGAGAGACAGAGACAGAGAAAAAGGAAGAGCGAGAGGGAAGGGTATGACAGGATGGATGGGAAGATATACTGAGAGAGAGAGAGAGAGAGAGAGAGAGAGAGAGAGAGAGAGAGAGAGAGAGAGAGAGAAATGGAGAGAGGACAGGTCGGATGGGGAGAGAGAGAGAGAGGGGGGGGGGGGGGGGGAGAGAGAGGGGAGATAGAGAGAGAGAGGAGAAAGAGAGAGAGAGACAGAGGGACAGACAACGAGGGAGGGAGAGGGGGAGAGAGAGAGAGAGAGAGGAGAGAGAGAGAGAGAGAGAGAGAGGAGAGAGAGAGAGAGGAGAGAGAGAGAGAGAGAGAGATACGGTATACGGATACGGAAGTTTAATCATGTATAGGCCATTACCCTTCATGATGGGGTACATATATACAAACATTTTCAAACTCAATCATGAACAGTGAAATCATCCAACACTTACTTGGCAGTAAACTTAAGAAGTGAGAATAAAAACGCAACTTAAAGGCTTTGTAAAAATAGACTGACAGGTTCCTGACCGTTTTTTTTTTTTTTGTGCGTACTTGCCGTAAGCAATGTGAATTTAAACTGACTTGGTACTTTGTAATACTTCAGCAGAATGTACTGGGCTATTAGGTCATGCAGAACTGGACACATAAAACAAAATGTACCCCCACTTTCTTTCTCTTTAAGACAAAGGGGACATACTGATTCACTTTCACTATGTGTCCTATAACGGTAACGATGTACCGCGATTTCAGAAATTCCAAGTCTAAATCTTGTCAATGTGTATCTTAAATGCTTGTCTAAATTAATTGATAAATACGTTTTAACATCAGGAACAGTACAAAAGGCTCTGTAAACGTGAAATCTATCACTATTACTAACAAGGAAATTCCAATCTTGCCATCTGCACGAAATCAGCCTATCCTTAAAACTTTTCAAAAACTCGTTAATTCCTTCCACGCCTTGATTTAGCCATACATATCCGAATCCAAACATATACAATTTACAGCGAATGTTTGAGGCCCAATTTTCTTTTTCCACGCATATCTAAATCAAGAAGCATTTTGCAGGCCTTATAAGGTAATCTACAGTCGTCCATCTCGTTTATTTTAACTAGAAACTGATACATTTTATAGCTGAGTTTATGTAAACAGGATATTTGTTCGTTCCTCCATACACCAGGTCATTAGGTGTTCGCATTTCAACACCCAAGAATCTTTTAACGGCAAACAAATGAAGTTTTTCACAATAGATTGCTGCACTGTCAAGAGCCCATAACTCTGCACCATACTGAGCAACCTGTTAGTCAACTTAAAAAAAAAAAAACGAATGAGAGTTGCACTTCAGCTTAAATAGCTTTTGTAAAATACATAATAAAGCGTTTTTTTTTTTGCTCTGCATGTAAGGTCGCGTCATGCTGCAGCAAAAAACTAAGCTTTGTAGAAAAATAAATTCCTAAATATTTGTACGCATTCACAACAGGCATCACAATACTGTTATATGTCCACCTTTCTCTGGCAGCTAAGTAACCACCTTTCCTGAACACCACTGTTACTTTTATCTAAGTTAACCTTCACCTGTAAAGCAGCGGCTGCACGCTGAAGACTGTTTATCTGCATTTGTAAGCCTATGGCAGTTTCAGAAAGCAAAGCCACATCATTAACCAGAAGCAGTATGAATAATTCAAAATAATCTAACATAAATGTTGCCCCGTGTTTCCCTCTCCTTATCACCTCTAACACTAATTCATTAATAAATAAAGAAAATAAGACAGGGCTGCTAGCATCTCTTTCTTTCACTCCGCGAGTGCAAGCAATATAATCGGTTACACTGCTTCCGCTTTTAATTCTAGCTTTAACACTTTCATACATGCAGCGAATGCACCTAAAAAAATCTTGCCTTTGATGCCGCTTTTTAACAAGACAGGCCATGACAAGTTTCTTTCTACAGAATCAAATGCCTTTTCAATGAAGGCTACATACAGTTTGAGTTTACGATTAAAACAAAATTGTGTTTGTGTGAGTGCTAATAAAGTAAACATGTGGTCAACAGTGGAGTGTCCTCTCTTGAATCCGGCTTGATGTTCACCTGTCAAATTGTGCTCTTCTAGCCATTCCTGCAGTCTACTATTAATCATTGTGCTGTAAATTTTACTACTTGGATCACATAAAGAAATGCCTCTATAATTGTTTGGATTATTGACGTCACCCTTCTTGAACACAGGGTGAACGACAGAATTTGTCCAGTTTTCAGGGAATGCTCCTTTATCAAATAACATTAAAAAGCTTTACAAAAAAAATCAATGACACGATCCCCACCATATTTTATTAATTCACCAATAATTTGATCTGGTCCAGCAGCTTTTCCATTCTTCAACTTTGTCACAGTAAGCAAAACTCTCCTCTTGACATTGGACGGTTAATATACCTTACCTCCTCTTCGTTGACATCACTGACATTTTCAACTAAATCTGACATATTTGCAGTTACCTCTAATTCAAGTAATTTTTTGAAATGCTTAAACCAGTCATTGACTGTCAGACTATTTTGAACAGGTTTTCGTTTAAATATCTTATGTACAGTTTCCAAAATTCTCTTTGATCATTTACTGACAAGATTAGCCTGTCTAACAGCGAATCATTAAACTGTTTTTCTCTTCTTTTTATCAGATGTTTGCATTCTGTTCTTGCTATGCAGTACGCATCACTTTCTTCCTTCTTTCTGGTTTTCCTACATATAGAAAGCAGTTCCTTTGCTTTAACTTTACCCAGCCTACATTCTTTGTCAAACCAGTCACTGTTTTTACCGCACTTAGATTAATTCTTTTTTCATACAATTAACTTGCTTTTTACACCAGTATTTAAACATTTCCAAAGCATCATTGAAATCATGATCAATCAAACTTGTGTCAAGATCAATCATGAATATCGTTTCATCAGAATTCATTTCCTGAATATAAATTTGTTCCAAATCTTTGTTCCACACAAACTTATCAATAAACTGGCAACCCTTCAGGGAGTTTGTGTTTCCATTTATCTTCTCTTTCTTTGACTCTAAAACGTAATTCAATGGGCAAATGATCTGATTCTATTCTCTCTGTAACCAACAATCACATGAAGATATAACAGTGAAAAACAATTCCTTTGGAGAAAGTAATCGTTGACGCTACATCCTGTTTCTGATATATAAGTAAAACTACCATCAGTATCTCCGTTGCATGCACCGTTCAAAATACACAATCCAAGAGCTGTGCATATATTCAGCAAACATTTTCCATAATTGTTGAGAATAATATCTGCAGACCTTCTCACATTATTACCTGAAATATAACAATTATAAACAAGTATCATGTGCATCACTATCGCCAACAATATCTGGAGGACTGTCAGAAATCACCTGATACAAACACATACACGCCCTCAAACTCAAGCAAACAAATTAAAAAGACATTCTTAAAGCCCACTTATGCCGTTTTCAACATCAAAGTAAACATAATGAGGTGAACCCTCTGGTGGGACATAAGCACAAATATGTAATACATCTTCCACAAAACCAAAAACATTCTTATCAATCAAATATAACAGAACATTGGGGCAGCCTGTCTTAATTTCATGAACATAAGATGTGAGATTTCGAAAACTTCACAGCAGGTTTATGATAGACATGATGATGGAAAAAAAGATTTTAGAAGTCCTCTACAAAGGTCTCAACAAGACATATGAAAACAAATCTTGAAAAATAAGGAAGAAATTCATTATCTGTAAATTTTGACACAACACCATTCACGTTCCAATGAAAAAAGGAAAGGAAACATCACTTTGTCTGTGATCTTCACAATGATCTTTGTGTAGCCCGTTTCCATACGCGCTGTTATAGTTCCTTTCACACCTCAGTGTATCACTCCCCACTCGTTCACCCATTAGACAATTATCGTCCCTGTCCTTCCACTCCGTGTTACAGATTTCCTTTTGAGGCGTCCCCTGGTTACAACGTTCACTAACACTGCCTCTGTCACTGTCAGTCAGCGTATCACATGGCAAGGCTCCATCAATGTCTCTAACATCGTTTTGACCATAAATATCCTCCTTTGTTGAATTTAACAAAAATGCTTCCCTTTATCAATACAACCAGTAACATCAACATCAAGAAAAAACATTATCATCATCATCTAACACCGCAAACCCCTCTTTCTTATTTAATAATAATAATAATAATAATAATAATAATAATAATGAATACTTATATAGCGCCTATTCTCGGCTAGAGACCAAGCTCTAAGCGCTTTACAATCAACACTCGTTTACACAACGGGCTGCCTACCTGGGTAGTGCCGACTGAAGAGCTGCCAGCTGGCGCTTCATTCAGTCGTTTCCCGTGTCATCCAGTCAGTATCGTTCAATATCGATCACTCATTTTCCTTACTTCCTTCATTCTTTCCACTTCTCACTCAGGGTGCATGCTATGTGTAACGTGTCATTCATACCAACCTTTGCACGCACCGTGTTCACAATGTCAGCCGGTTCACAACTCAGTGTTCCTGTGCCGCTCCTCTTAACTGTCGTCCTCTTGCCATTTTACGCAACTTGCACGTGCGAATTCTTGAAATGTCACCGGTGTCGAATTGGGCTGGCCCACCCCCTGTCCTGACTCCCTAATAGTTCCCCCCTCTCCCAGATAATATTTTTTCCCTTCAATAAGGAGATGGTCGTAAACCACAGTCGCTCTCTTGCCCTCTCCTCTGGCCTTTTTGAGATGCTGAGACAGTTGTTTAAGTACCTCCCTTACACGAAAAGTGAAGTCCTCCCCAAGAAACACGCCACTGCCCTTCAACTTGCGCTTGGCCTTGAGAATCTTCTCTCTGTCCCTGTAGAAGGTGTAGTGGACGATGACAGGCGAGTCGGGCTTTCCATTCAGGCGATGCACTCTGTAAAACTGCTCATCACCAGTCAAGTCCAGTTTGTCCACCAACAGGTCGCCAACGATGCCTTCACATGCCGCCTGCGTTTCTGATGGTTTACAAGGGAGAGCGTAGAAGATTAGATTGTTCCGCTTGGAACGTCCTTCCAGGTTGTCGGCTTTTCGTTCAACATCCAGCAGCCTCTTCCTCAGATCTTCATTCTCACGACGAAGGTCTGCCACTTCTCCCTTCAGGGTCTGGACCTCTTCCTGCAAGCAAGTGAAGCCATCACTGATGTTCTCAATGTTTTTGATTCCATCAACTTTGTTGTTCAGCTCCTGTAGCATGGTCTCTTAGGGAGGGCAGCTCCACAGGCTGGGAGGTTGATGACTTCCTGGTCGAAGAGGTTGCTGCTTGCTCGGTGCTGGCTCTCCGGCTGTCTGAGCTCAAGCATGTCTGGCGGTAGCTGTCCTTTCGTGGTCCAGGATTTGGTTCAACGTCACCGCACTGAAGTAATAAACTGCCCCAGAAAGGAAAAAACGGAAAGGAGGCAGCCCACGGTTACACCGTCCGACACTGTTTTAAGTTTCAATGTCTTCAGGCAAATGACGATACTCGCTTCCACTCTCCTGAACATAAATGCAAGAAAAACTGGGAGAAAACGCCCACATCGTGTCCTGAAATCCAGTTGTGCAGATGGCATTGCACTTCATGAACGATTGCGAGCAGCGATCACTAGTGCAACACGCAGGTTAATTGGCTCTGTTTGTTTTGTTAATTACGAAGGATCCAGGAAGTGATTTTTCACCCGCAAGGAGAGAGAGAGAGAGAGAGAGAGAGAGAGAGAGAGAGAGAGGAGAGAGATGCGTGCGGGAGAGTGCGAGAATGAAACAGAGGCTCACACACACACACACACACACACACGCACACGCACGCACACACACACACATGAGCACAGGCAAGCCGCAAGAAAGGCACTGTACAGAATGTGTCCAAACCAAGTCCAGTCTCAGGACAGGTCTGGAAACCACACGGCAGACACACTGAGCAGAAACCACAGTACTCAACACACACACACACACACACACACACACACACACACACACACACAGCATCACCACAGTCCTCAACACACACAGAGCATCACCACAGTCCTTAACACACACACACAGCATCACCACAGTACTCAACACACAAAGAGCATCACTACAGTCCTCAACACACACAGAGCATCACCACTGTCCTCAACACACACGAGCATCACCACAGTCCTCAACACACACACAGCATCACCACAGTACTCAACACACACAGAGCATCACAACAGTACTCAACACACACAGAGCATCACCACAGTCCTCAACACACACAGAGCATCACCGCAGTCCTCAACACACACACAGCATCACCACAGTACTCAACACACACAGAGCATCATAACAGTCCTCAACACACACACAGGACAGCACCACAGTATCTCAACACACACAGAGCATCACCACAGTACTCAACACACACAGGAGCAGCACCACAGTACTCAACACACACAGAGGACAGCACAACAGTACTCAACACACACACAGGACAGCACCACAGTACTCAACACACACAGGACAGCACCACAGTACTCAACACACACACAGACAGCACCACAGTATACAACACACACAGGACAGTACCACAGTACTCAACACACACAGAGCATCACCACAGTATAACACACACACACACCACAGTACAGCACCACAGTACTCAACACACACACAGCATCACCACAGTATACAACAACACACACAGCATCACACAGTACTCAACACACCACACAGTACTCAACACACACACAGGACAGCACCACAGTACTCAACCCACAGAGGACAGCACCACAGTACTCAACACACACAGGAGCACACCACCACAGTACTCAACACACACAGGACAGCACCACAGTACTCAACACACACAGGACAGACCACAGTACTCAACACACAGGGACAGCACCACAGTATACTGTAATACAACCACACAGACTGCACCACAGTATACAACACACACAGGACAGCACCACAGTACTCAACACACACAGGACAGCACCACAGTACTGAACACGCACAGAGTATCACCACAGTAACTCAACTCACACACAGCAAACACACAGAGCACGCCACAGTACTCAACATACACACAGCATCACCACAGTACTCAACACACACAGGAGCATCACCACAGTACTCAACTCACACAGCACCACACACACTCAACTCACACAGGACAGCACCACAGTACTCAACACACACAGAGCATCACCACAGTACTCAACTCACAGAGGACAGCACCACAGTACTCAACATTCACAGGACAGCACCACAGCACTCAACACACACAGGACAACAGCACAGTACTCAACACACACAGGACAGCACCACAATACTCAACACACACAGGACAACAGCACAGTACTCAACACACACAGAGCATCACCACAGTACTCAACACACACAGAGCATCACCACAGTACTCACACACACAGCATCACCACAGTATCAAACTCAAACAGGACAGCACCACAGTACTCAACACACAAAAAACAGCACCGCAGTACTCTTCACACACAGAACAGTACCACAATACTCAACACATAGAACAGCACCACAGTACTCCATACACAGGGCAGCACCACAGTACTCACTCTCATCATGCGGAAGCTCCTTCAGGCTCTTCTTGATCTTCTGGATCCTGGCATTCGCCCCGCCCGGGACGACCTCTCCGCCCCGCCCACTGCTCCTTGCTCACTATCCCGCCAGAAGAGTAGTCCCCCATATCCGCACCACCACCCCTCTCCCCCGCACTCATGTCATCATCGCCACCGTCCCCTGACATGGGCTGTCGTGGGGACGTGTCCTGGACTCACTGGAGCTGCGGCCAGCCTCCACATGGCCCGACGACCGCGCGTGAGGGGTTTCCTTCACCGGGCGGGGGTCTGGAGCCGGGGAGGTTGACCTCCACGCAGGGTCAACCTTGGGGCACGGTGGTGATGCTGCGGTGGCTCAAACACACGCTCGTGGTGGAGAAGCGGCTCGGTGACGTACGTGTCGTTCAGGAAGCGGATCTCCGTTTCCCTGAGTGCGTGGCTGTCTGTGAGGGTGAGGTGCTCTGCTGATCTGGGCTCCCACCACAGACGACGTCGTGGATGCCAACAAAGGGGCACGGTCCCACTATAGACTCCGAGCGGGTGTTGTGGGCTACACTGTCCTGGTACGTGCCGTCCCACCTCACCTCACGCAGCCGAAGGCGCTTGGAGAAGTCCACCCGCTTTGGGCTGGGATTGCGTAGATGCTGAGGATGGGTGGAGGCGTGGGCACCTTCTGAGGGGTCTAGCCAAGCATGGGAGGGCTGGGCAGAGCGGCCAGGACTTCTGGCACGATGGTCGCGGTGCGGGTGATGAGGGTGATGGTGGTGGTGATGGTGATGGCGGTTGTAGGCGGCAGAAACTGCTGCGGGCCTTGATGCTGAGTCCTTGTCATCTGAAGACAGCCAGGACAAGGAAGTTCAAGATGAAGCAGGCATCTCTCTGTTCACTCATTTATGAAATCATTGTCATTACTAAATTAAATGATTCTGATGATCTGCAAAAATACTTGGATTCACAGGTCAGAAGGGTTGATACGCAGGGTCTATGAGCTGGAAAATTATGGCAAGCAACAGAATGGAAAAGTACCAGGAAAGCCACCATGCAGTAAGACTGGACAGAAGCACAGCCACAGACCAACAGAAAGCCATGCAATGAGACAGGACAGAAGACAGACTGGAAGCCGTACAGTGAGACATGGCAGAAGACACTGACAGGCAAGCCATACAGTGAGACAGGACAGAAGAGACAGACTGACAGGCAAGCCATACACTACACTGAGACTGAAAAACCGTACAGTAAGACGGGACAGAAGACACAGACCTGACAAGAAAGCCATACAGTGAGACCAGGAAAGCCGTACAGTGAGACAGGAAAGCCATACAGTTGAGACAGGAAAGCCATGTAGTGAGGAAAACCGTACCGTGAGACAGGAAAGTCATACAGTGAGACAGGAAAACCGTACCGTGAGACAGGAAAGCCCATACAGTGAGACATGACAGAAGACAGTCAGGAAAGCCATACAGTGAGACAGGAAATCCATACAGTGAAACAAAAAAAGCCATACAGTGAGACAGGACAGAAGACACAGACTGTCAGGAAAGCCACACAGTGAGACAGGAAAACAAGGAAAGAAGGGATGGAAAAGCCATGGAACAAGAAAGGAGGGATGGAAAGCCATGAAAGGAGGGATGAAAGCAATGGAATAAGAAAAGGAGGGATGGAAAGCCATGGAACACAAGAGGAAGGGATGGAAAGCCATGGAACAAGAAAGGAAGGATGGAAAGCCAGGAACAAGGAAAGGAACAGGAAAAAGCCATGGAACAAAGGAAAGGAAGGGATGGAAA